>CM046471.1:384689-657319 GCA_025506415.1 Flaveria robusta | reverse complement strand
TGATTTGTTCATGTTGCATGGAAGATGATGCATGATAGATCAAAATAGTTTGGGGGTTACAAATAAGTGTGTGAAGTATTCGAATCCTATGAAGGGTGTGGTGAAGTGTTGTGTGATACTTGTGTGGAAAAAGCTATCTAATATGTTAGATATCTTTCAAGGAGCTATGAAGCCGACTAGAAAGTTGGGTGGATAGAACTTGTATGATATAGAATTGGAAGGCAAAGCCGAGCAATAAGAAAGTCGTGCAAGAACTCAAGCAAGAAGGAGATTTTCGTGGGAACTCTAGCAAGTCGAATAACCAGTGTGGTTATCGTTGTTTGAAGCTTGAAAGTTACATCAAGAAAAAGAAAGAGATTAGCAAACATGGAAAGAAAAAAAAATAAAAAAGAGATTTGTTACGTCAAGGAAATGCGCTAAGATCAATAATCGTGATTATTATGATGGAGATGGGGCTGCTAAGATCAAGTGAGCGGTTGAAGCAAAGGTCTATGTGACCACGATGAATAACAAAGAATAAGCAAGATTCCAAGGATTAGGTTATAGAGCTACGTGGTGTTAGGGATTTAAAGATCTAGGTGGTACAAGAATCACAATTAAGGGAGTGATTGTTGGAATTTAATTTGATTTGCGCTTGTTGTGAAAGTTGACGAAGGAAAACCATAAAGAAATTGGTTGTTAGATTTTTGTTTGATTCAATTTGGTTTTGGTAGGATATGGGTATAGATTTGTTTCCTTATTAGCAGGAGTAGATTAACTTATGGAGCAAGTTAAGTGGTTTTTAGTATTATTTAAAGGTGGAGGGTCATTGTATTATGTGTGGTTTAGTTCTATTAATTATAATGATTGGAGTGAGGAGTCCTCGGAGTTTCCACAAATTATAGTTGTGTTTTTTCATGTGATTAATATCAATTTGGGCCAGATTTACCTACCCCTTAGGGTTAAGCTAATTACCTGCTTCTGCAGAAGCATATGGTTTAAGCCATATAACCTTACATATGGTAGTATCTTGAAAATATATATTTTTTTTGGCAGAATATTTTGCAGTTAAAGTTGTGTTTTATGTGAACTCTGGAATCGGTGATTAAAAGACACCATTCTTTGTAAATATGCTTTTAGGCACTAGCTGCTATGTCATTATTATGTTTCAATTTACCACCTAAACGTAGATAACTAGGAAGTTTCCCTGATGAAGCACCTTCTGAAAATGCCACTAGAGTCCTTGTTAAGTAACTTACCCCAGTTGATACTCTTAGAGACGATTGTAACTTATAGCAGCTTTATACCAAATCACGTATAGTGATGAATTGGTACGAGCCATCTTAAATTAGTCATTTACTGAAGCTAATTTTTTTTTCAAGGGCAATTATATTATGATGGCTTATGTTTTATGCATATATTTGGTTTTTCCCTCTTTGGAGTTTTCCTTGACAAGAGATTAAATTTATATAATCTTTTCTTTTGGACTCTTTTACTTATACAACAATAGTATAGGTCCAAAGATGCATATTTTGGTTTTCTCTTTTGTGGTTGTATAGTAATAATTTCATTGTATTATTTGATGCATCTTGATTCTTGTTTATAAAATTTATCTTGTAGGCACCTGAGTTTGCACAAAGAGATTCACAAACATGGAGGACTTGGTCAGCTCAACAGACGGGGTGGAGGATCTTCACATCTTCAGTGCTAAGGTCATGCATATTTTCCTTTTCTGGTCCTCAGTGAGGTGGTAAGATGGGTGGGCTGGGTAAAATAGGTTTAAACAGTGATTGTTGTGGATCCACATTTGTTTGATAGGTAACCTAAATTGTTTGTCTGATCTTTTTGAAAGTTTTTGGAAATAATTTGTTAGGTTTTGAAAATTAGAATATTTTTATAATTAGTATTTTTCTAAACTAGATGATGTAGGAGGTTAGACATCATAAATACGCTATAGGAGCCTTTCTTCTTGCTCATTACATTTAACCCTTCTATTTTAAGCTAATCATTTGAGTTTACACCCATCCTCTATTGAACAAGATAACATGTATCACCCATTCATGTGTTTGAAATTGACCTTAAAAACAAACATAAATGATCATCGAGAATTTTGTAGACTACCAATCTCAAGATTCTTGAATAGTACTAAGAAAAGCATATTAAAAATACAAAGACCCTAATTTGTTGACTACCAATTTCTTCTTGAATAGTTTAAAGAAAACCATAAAAATACAAAGACCCTAAAAACCTTTGTTTATACTAAACAAAAACTTATCACCAAGCTAACTAATTCGTATTAAAAAATACCCTTCAAATTAGGCCAACCACTCCTAATCTAGATCCTGATCCACTCGACCCCAAGACCCGATTTCTTGGGTCATTTTTTCAAGTTTTTCTTCATGCTTGTTCGTAGTGTACCTCACCAATCGGACCATGTTCTCTGACCACTTCGTTAACATGTGATTCTTTAGGATCATTAGCCATGCTGTTTTGCCGCCCTAGCTCAACCATTCTTGCCGCGCGTCCCCAACTTGTTCTTCTTCGATTGTATGAACTCGGACAATCATGCCCTTGGTTGCGATTCTGGTCATTTGATCAAGCAAACAGAAGACTTGATTAATTTATTTAGGCATCGACTACAGGTTCGATGGTTTCCCACATCTTGTGTGCTTCCATTATCAACTTGATCTTTACTATTTCTTTTCTGTTGCTTTTTGTGATAAGAGAGAAATTTGTCTCCAATCCATCAATTAATTCTTTTTCTTCATAGCGTGCAAGCCCCGTTGTTTTGGTGAATCGTCCTTTGTTTGTGTGCCCAACCATCTTTCTCTTTTGTTTTTGAGTAAACTATCATTCATCCATGTGGTTTCGTCCTAATTTGCAACTTTCATTCATTTTTTTTTTTATTTTCCTCTCATTATATTGTGGTTTCATTTTTTTTGCCATTTCAATCCAACTTTTGAACAGTTTTAAATGTTTGCTATTAATTTTATGTAAGATGACCAATATGCCTTTACTAATAAGTACAAAAAACCAAATATAGTAGGACCCCACCTTATCTCTACTTTCTCTCATCTTATGATCAGAAACCCTAGAACTCAAATGGTGGTAGGAAGTGAGGTCGGCGATCTCATCCTTTTGATTATGTTTACAGTTTACCTCGCGTCTCTTCGATGATGGTGGTTAGATGGAGTTTTTACCAATAAAAATTATAACCTTTAACAAATAATGGATTTGGTGGTGGAGATATAAAAATTTGTTGTGGGAAGAAAATTATAAACAAGTAAGTAGCCCCAAATGATGATCTCACCTCACCTGTAACCCTCTTTCTTCAAAATCCACACCTCACCATCGCTTGAAACATCCACTTTGATCTAGGGTTTTCTAACTAAAAAAGGGTACCATGATTTGGACCGTATCGGTCACCACAGTTGCATATAGTCAGTTTTGTGAAATTATTAGGTTAATGCTATTATCTCGCCATGTTCACCACTTCTATCGAGCTCCAATTGAGCAAGGTGGTTGCATAGGTAGCCTAGATGGAACCCATCTCCAAGTTGTAATTTGCTGCATTTGGGTGGGTTCTTGGTACCGAGAGAGAGATAGTAGAGGTAGTTGGTGATGGTGTACCCGGTGAGAGAATGTGTTGTAGGTCCCCTAACCAAAACCACATATCCTGTCTCTAGCAAAACTACGAGCAAGTTATGGGGAGGGTGGGATGAAGGCAAACCTTTCCATTATCTCAGGGGATAGAGATGCTACTTCCTGTGAGACCCTCGACTCCAATGTACACACTAGGATAAAAACACTCAATAACATGGCATTTAATAACAACATACCACACGATGCACCCACACCGACAATAATTAGCAAATATACAAGGATTTATAATGAATCACTATGCAAATGCAACAAAAGCCGTGGATTTACAATAGTAAACCATAATCAAGTGGAAGTAGATAGTGATAATAAGCTAGAGACAATCACATCTAGGAGCTAGTAGGTATGACCTATATAGGACACGTTTAAAACACCCCTCTAGACTTCCTTAATCTTAATCCTATGTTTCCACATACTTTTATCCTAGGGCAATGTCCTCAGAGAGGTGCAATTTTAACATTTATGTCTAATCCTCTCCTCCCAAGTCAGTTTTAAGTCTGCCTCTACTCCTCCCCTCGACATTGGGGGACTTTTATGCTTTAACTAGCGTTGTTTATTTGTCTTCTCTTAACATGCCCAAACCATCTTATTTTCCTCCCCTTATCTTATCTACTATGCTAGCAGCTAGCCATTTCTAACCTATGTCTAAAAGCCTCATTTCTTATCCGTCCTAACCTTGTGTGACGCATCCGCCTAAGCATCTTCATCTCTACTACTGGATGTTACGTGTCTGTGCCTTCTTGATTGCCTAACAGTCTGTTCATATAGCATAGGCCGGCGTACCGCAACTTTATAAAATTTCCCTTTTGGCCTAGTCGAGAAGTTCCTACCATACAGTATCCTTGAGACCGCTCTCCACCTACACCTGCCAGAATACGATGTGTAATGTCACTATCTATGCCCCCATGGCCTTGTAAATACTTGAATTTAGGTGACTGCTACATTGCTTGGGCTTCAATTGTTATTTGAGCAGCTCCATTGAAATTGCAATAAAGGTAGATCCTTAGCCCTTTGTCCTTTAAAGCTACTCGCGTTCTTTGCACCGCACATTTAAGGTCCTTTTACTTTCATCAAGACAATGAAATAATAAATAAAATTGATTAAAGTTGCAAATTGGACCAAACCACATGGACAAAAATAGTTTACTCTTTGTTTTCTTCCACTGATTTAAAACACCCTGACCTGCACTTGGATCTCCTGTTAACCACTTGCTGCCGCTGCTGCAACCTGTACTGCCGACTCAATTGCCTAACCCAGCAACTTTTCCTGCTGGGACAGCCACCTACACTTCTTTGTTGTTTTGTTCCACTTTTTACTGCCCGCTGGAAACAGATTGCAATCACCCCTACCACACCTCCTTTGTCATGGTTTCTGTCTTATTTGCTAGCATCTGGTAAATATTTTTTTTATCTTTTCTCACAGCTCTGATCCCAATTGTTATAATCTGGCCCAGAAAAATATGCGCAGATGATCACTGATAATTTTTAGCCTTCCCGTCTCAAGATTATTGAATATTATTAAGTAAGAGCACACCAAATTAAAAGACCCTAAACCCCTATTTTGCTCCTTCATTGTTTGCTGTCATAAATAGACTAGTCTGCTGCTGCTCTCAGACTGGTCACCTCTGTATGCTGCAACTCCAGAGTGAGTGACATCCCACCGCTTCCACTAGAGCCTTTAATAGCCTCCACTAAGGAAACCATGCAAAGATAACCACCAGACTGGCCATCCATGTGCCGCCGCCAGAGGTTTGTCGGATTTCAGAAATCCAGCTTTGAGCTTTTTTCAGTGGCGCGTGTGTTGCAACACCGCCGACACCTTTGTCCTGGTCGGACATCTCTGGTTCTGTTTGCTTCTTCTGCCGTCGTCTGCCACGCAGGCTGCTGGAACCATAGTTTCAGCTCATTTGTTGCTGTGACTGCCCTGTTCCTGTTCTGGTTTCCTGTTCCTGTTCTGGTTCCCTGGATTCTTGCTTCTGTCCTGTTCCCTGTCCTGGTTTCCACTTCTTGTCCCAGTTTCATGTTCTAGTCTCGTGCTTACGTTTAACTTTTATTTTAACAAGCTAGGCATGATTAGCATCTACGCCCCAACTTGAGGAGGGTTGTTAATTATATTACCAGTTATTTGATTATTAAATTTTCTTGTTTAGCCCACATGCCCAAGTTATGTTTCTAGTTTTGTTTCTTATATTCGAAGGTTCTCCTCTATTGCAGTTTGCAACATTCAGTTAATGAGTTAATTAATTTCAGTCTATTTTACAGCTTACATAGCCTCCTTTTTACCATTTCATTTTTCTAATCGAGTAATACTTCTGTTTGTTACACACACACACACTAAATGAAAGTTTAATAATAATAACAAAATAACAACAATAAAATTTAGAGAATTAAAAGAATAACCTGGAAGAACAACAGACATGGCAGGAGTCAACCCCCAACATCTATTTACAAAGCACATGTTTTTTAATGTGGGTTCTATTCAGGTGTCGGGGTTGCTTGAAAAAAACCCTAACCCAGAATCACAAGGAACCCTTTAATAAAAGTTGGTTTCACGCAACCCTTGATTATGGTAATTAAGTTACCTTGGTTTTATTGGCAAAAATTCTATGCGCACTCCTAATCTTCAAAGTGGTATTGCCACAATAAAATTTTCTGGATAAAAACAGTTGAAGAAACCAAAACCTGACATAAAGCAGAATTTCATATCGGCACAATGCACAGGCAATAAAATTTTGTTTCACATTAGTTCCATGAATGTAAACTGGTTGTTTCACTGGGATTCTCATGTTGATGGCTTCTTGCATTATGTAGTAAAATGTTTTTCAGATCTACTGCTGCTAAAGTCTTCTCTAATGTTTGACTACGTGGTTATTCTGTGTTGTAGAGTTCTGCCAAAAAGAAGAGCACTGATTTAAAGTATATATATTTGGGTGGATCATTCTTGCTGTTGGCCTTGTTGCATGGGTAGGGATGGCCAAGTCTAATGTTCCTCCACCTCCACGGACATAAGGAAATTTATTTTCTCATTAGTAAGTTGAGCTCCTTCTGTTACTAGACTACACATAAATGGCTAAGATGTGTGCCAACTTAGCACTTCAAGTGAGCTTATTAGTGCGTTATTTTATTTTTAAAATGTTATCGGTATATCCTAATGTGCACTGCCAGTAAAATAGCATGTGTATCGGTATGTTGCCAAATTTTGACTTTTTAAGTCTTCATAAACGCATATTATTTTGTGAAATCTTCATCATACAGTCTGCTTCATAACCTGCTTTCAAACCCACCCCCCCCCCCCCCCCCCCCCCCCCCCCCCAAAAAAAAAAAAAAAAAAAACCACCCCAAGACATTAGGTGCAGATAAGTGCTTACTTGTAAAAAGTGCAATAACAGGAAAAATAAATAAAGTTAAATTTTTTCTTTTCCGAATAAAGAGTGCCTTGCTTGCCCCCTTAGCGATAGGCATGACACACACCTCTGCTGTGCCTAGAGAAATGTTCTTGCTCAGGTTTAATCGCTTTGCTTGAGTGCCTCGTCTGTGCTTTGTGCCCTTGGACTACAAGTGCAATAAAACAGAGAAACATAGTTTGGTGGATGTGAATTTCTACAACTCTTCATCTTGTTAGTTTTCTTGAAGTGGTGATATCGAATATCATAGGGGGGTTAGGAAGTTGACTCATCCAATACTCATTCGATATATATGAGTTTAAAAAGGTGTTGAGATTAGATTGGGTTGTGTTAGCACATGTAGTTAAGGACCAAATAAATTCAGGCGGCCTCACTTAGATACTAGGTACATTAAGATGATTTGAACTCCTTGGAACTCACGTCTTCTGTGGCTCCTACACATACTTCTAAGCTTGATTCCCCTTGGGAGATCTGGTGCCTTGGGCTAGTGAAAGGCAATGGATCTTCTTGAGTGTACTCAAGGCAACAAATAATACCTATGAAGAGGGTATTCCTTGAACTCTCTCATAAGGGCAAGTAGCAGTATGCAATCGGTAACCCTTTAGCAGATGGAGATTCTGTGACCGTTTGCTTTGTTTTCGGCCTTCTAACACAGTTGTGTTTGATCACTAAGCTTCCTTGATTACTTTTTTCAAAGTTTGAATGGTCACATGATTGTCCAAGTCCATTTGCCAAAACTAGATGGCAATTGTTCAAACAGAACGAACGAAGTAACTCTATCGATAAAGATTCTCCTCCAAGATGAACATACTTCCTGCCTGTCATCGCACTTTCATTTGATTCTTCATGATTAGATTGTTTCATGTTTAGTTTGGGGTCAAGTCCCCCACCATATAAATAAAAACCAAGTTAAGGTTGTTATCAAAAGTGTTGCTAAGTCTTTAGATAAAACCAGTGTCACAGAACACTCTGATATGTGAAACATTGGTAATTAGTCAAGGCATGGTTGTTTCAGATGCTGCGACTTTTCTGTTATTTCTTGTGTATGTGGTAAGAATTGGTTAAAGTTAAGATCATCAATGGCATCTAGACTGTGCTATTGAGTGGGATATCATGGGGTACGTTGTTTGTTTGTTTGTGGTTGCAATTTCGGGCGACGGGGACAAGGTAGCAAGTAGTCTATCAGTAAGTATGGTAGTTGAATGAATAAGATATGTTAGTAAGGCTTGAGTTGCAGGTCCTAGTGCATTCAAGTTTCTCTTTTTGGCAAGTAAAGTGGTGGTCATCTGGCAGATTCCTGGGCCGCACATTGCCATTGCTGGAAAGAAACATCTGATATTGGTCATAATATTATTAATTATATCTGCCAATTAGGTAGCTTCATATGTGTTGGTCTAGAATTGGTTTCTTTTGGAAATACGTTTTATATATATATATATATATAATTTTTTTTATAATCAAAAGGATCAAACGTTTTGGGACACGTAATCCCACTTGTTTTGGTTATCTTCTACGGATGCTCCCAGAAGCATATAATACTAATCAATCTTTATTCATCTTTTATTCGTCAATTATATATTATTTAATTAATTTGCAGCAAAGATTACATGCTTTTATAGATCTCCTTTGGAGTTGATCCATCTATTTCTATATCATGATTATGACCATGATATTGATATTGTGTGTTTGCTTTAATGGCTCCATTAAGTGGCTCACTAATAGGATTTCTTTGCATTTAGTGGGTCTTTTCTTGTGCTCTTTAATTAATTTATTAAAGCAAGCATAATTAAAGTTTTTATTATTGTCTTTTTTAATTTGTTGGTGAGATCATTACGCGGATGCTGGAGGACCACGCGTCTAGGGCTAGATTTGATTATGTTATTATGCTTTCTTGAGTAAGAGCAACTATGGATTTGCATGATAGGGAAACTTTTGTTGCATGGACCCTAATTCATAATTTCAAAAGTTGAAGTGTGATTCTTGAAATATAAAACTATAACTCAAAGTAGGGTTTTATGTTAAGAGGGATATAGATAAATTATGTTTTTATTGGTTGTTTTTTGGTATTATTATGAGGTATTAAGAATATGAGCCTTCGTTTTGTGCACAATTTGGATTGGCTTGTAACATCAAATGTGCTAAACTAGATTAGCGTACTGAAATGTTGCTCTCGTATTTGAACTTTTGCGATATTGGAGTTTACTTTATTCTAGGTATAAGAGCACTTACCTATACAATTTCATATGCTGTTATTGCAACTGGTTATGTACTTGAGCCATTATTGTTATTGTTAAGAGTCTTATTACAGTGTGAAAAACTCGGTCCAAATCGTTAAAACAACAAACCATAACAGTTGTATAGGGAGCATTCGGACCATGTTATGGATAAGGTCCCCAAATCGGGACGAGTTTAGTCTAAAGTAGATTTTTCACATAAAATCGGGCTTAAATCACTAGCAAATTTTCTTTTACTTATCTACTCACATACTGTGTTGCGTTGGACAAAAACCAGTTTTAAAATAATATTGGACAATGGCAGACCAATACTATTTTGTAAATACAACTATCTAATAGGAATAAAAAAACATGTTGTATAAATAAGTGTGTTGGTGAAAATATATTATCATTATTATTAATTTGTATGGCTGGTGAACTCTTCTTTATTTTTCTTCAATTTGGTTTTTTAGTTGTTTTATTTTTAACTGTATATATGTAAAACATTTTAAAACATCAAAATATACCTTATATTAATGATATAAATTTTATTTAAAACTGATATGGGTTGAATATAATATATTTATAACTATATTTTTGTCTTTGTTTTTTATATATATTTTTTAAAATTCTAGTTACATTAGCTTTTGTGTTTCTTAGCACTTATTTTCATAACAAGGTAATGTTTTCATAAGTTGTAACCATGTCATTATGTGTTTATTTAATTTAAAGTGTATGCAACCCGCTAGTATATATATAATGCATGTTCCATTTTTATTTTTTTGAATATGTTACTTTCTAGTAGAGGTGCAGAAATCAATTCAAACCCTAAACTGGTTTCGGTTAGAAGCTGCTTGGTTTGGTCAACAAATAGTTGAAGCTGGTTTGAGTTTAAAATTACTTCTGGTTGAAACCATGCAATTGATTGGATTTGGATGGCTTTTAGGTTGTTTTGGTCGGTTTTTTGTGAGCAATTTCGTTTGGTTTAACCGATTTCAATGTATCTTCAATGGAGAGTATAAATTGGCGTCTCACTTAAGATTTCTATCAGTTTCGAACCAATTTCAAATAGTACCGGTTTCAAACTGGTTGGGTTTCGGTTTAGGCTCTTAATTTTGGTTCACAAATCGGTTTAAATGTGCACCTCTACTTTCAATCGTCAAGCACCATATGAATACGAAAGCAATGGACTAACGAAAAAAAAAAAAAAAAAAAAAAAAAACCGGCCTGGGCCTGAACCGTACGGATTGGTGCTGGACTCTTTCCTTTTGGTGGTCCATAACTTTAGTTAGCATCATTGTCATGCTTTACCCTAAATAAACAAAACATAATAAAATTCACTTTTAACGAAAATTTAGGCTTTGGATAAATATTATTCTGCAAAATATACTTTATTTGTGGTTTTCATAAATAAAGGAGATATATATGCTAACTCCAAAATTGAATGTAGTCACAATCATGTGCTTCAGAGGCATTCACTAAAAAATTGGGATTAATAACAAGTAGAACTGATTATATTTTCAAAAACATAAACACTAATTAAATAAATAAAGTTTAGTTATTTTATCAACGTGAAAAAACGGTTTACACACAAATGTTTGTGTGTGTGAATAATAAATTTTTGTATATAGTCATATAGATGCCAAGAGATTGATTGCTAAATGTGAAAAACTATAAATTTGATCGCATCTACAAAACTTGCTAATGATTAGTCTGATATAGTTTCTTTAAAGTTAAAAAATACAATAAACAACTAAGACTGGCTGTTGTTGTGGTAGCCGAGAACCAAAGCGCAAGCCACCTGGCTGACCACCCTGGTCGCGCACACCGCAACTAATAATCACTACATTCATATCTACTTTCTCTTCTTCCACTTTAAATTAAAAAAAATTATCTCACTAAAAAATGTCGGGAAATTGGGATGGCTCGTTTAAACCAAGTTTTAATCTCATGGACGACAACACTTTTACAAACTTTATGTTTAGTCCATTTTCCTGACGAGTTCATTCCGAAGACACAACCGACTCAAAAGTTAAAACGAACAGGTTGAAAATGTTTCGATTGTTCAAGTAAAGAGGCGCTCTCATCATAAGAGTAAGGGAGGTTCAACCCAACTGAAAGAGTCAGGGCTTCGTAAAAGAAAAAAATACTCCTTGGTCAAAAGAGGAAAAATTAGCTTTGTGTCGTGCTTGGATTAATGTATATGAAGATCACCGAGCCGGTATTTTGTTAATTTAGTTATTTATTTATAACATTTTGATTCAATATTCTTTTGTAGCCGACTATCAAAAGTAGAAGATGTTTTGGGCGAAAAATAGACTCTTTCTATGAGCAAGTTGGTAGCAGAGAACGCACTGCACTTAATGGATGGTCGAGTTGGCATCGACCATAACTTAGCCGATTCAGACGCCCCAACACAAGGATCAAATTGACCAATGGGAAGGGATCGGGGGAAAAATCGACTAAAAGTGTCGATTCAGAATTTTCCGCAAACATTGACAAAATAAAGATAAGTATCGAGACAGAGGCAAATGCGAAAGCCTTTAAAGCTAGGTTGAAAAAAATTGGCTTTTCTTACCCGTGACTTTAGTTCTCTCCCGGAATCGAACAAAGCTTAATGAAAAAAGAAAAGGATCGTATTCAGAGGGAATTGGACATAACATTCGACCCCTCAATACCACCAATACTGTTCGCTTTGCACACGAGAAACTCACAGATTTGCTTTTGGTTGCCCGGGTGAAAACTTCCAAGGGAGGTCACCCATTCCTGGATTGCTGCCACCTGAGCACGCTTAACTATAAAGTTATTCTCTCATCCATAGCTAATACGCTTAAAACACATTGGTGATATTAAAGACAAGACATTCTTTATTAACCAGCAATCTCTACTATCCACGACCGATATGAGATTTGCCTAGTGTGTTACAATCATCCCCCATTTGGACTCATCGTTTTCAATGAGGTTTGCCCCACCATCCTATCCATGGATGTGGGATTTGCCTAAGATGTTCATTTGAGCACCCCCGGGGACTCACCATCATTGATAAGGTTTGCCCCACCATTACGAACAACACAGGAGTGGATCTGATACCATTTGTAACATCCGGCCCCTCGTACCAATAATATTGTCTGCTTTGCCCATGAGGAGCTCACGGATTTGCTTTTGGTTGCCCGGGTGAAAACTTTCTAGGGAGGTCACCTATTCCTGGATTGCTGTCACTTGAGCACGCTTAACTATGGAGTTCTTCTCTCATCCACAGCTAATACGCACAAAACGCGTTGGTGATATTAGACGCATGACATTTCTTATGAACCTACAATCTCTGCTATCCACGGCCGATGTGAGATTTGTCTATGGTGTTACAGAAGAAGATTAGTTAGATTACTTTTTTTTATTTTTTATGTTTTTTTATTATGTGTTTATTATTTTTTATATATCTAATGAATTTTATTTGATTATAATATTTAATCTTATATTATTGCTTTACATTTAAAAAAAATTAGATACATTAAGTAATTTGTTAAAACCTCTAATCACTTGATTCAAACAGGGTCAGACTATTTGATTAACGGCTCTATATAATGTCCAGTCAATATTCAGTCAACGTCACATGTCGCAAAATTACAGAACAACTTGATCAGGGGTTTTATCTCACAACATATAGCCTAATATCTTGTAATGTATTTATTAAATTAGAATTCATGAACCAAAATGTTATACAGAAATTGGTGGAATGTATAGTAGTACATGATCATTTGTTATAGAATATAAATAATTATTGCAGAAATGATTTATAAAAAGTTAATCATATGCCTTTAACAAAGTTCATTTGTAAAAGCATGACCACTTTTGAGTCACTTTAATTCTATATTATCATGATAGTACGTAGCCTATATAGTTAAGGAAACGAGACACTTAGATAATATTAACATTCTATAAGGTTTAACTATACTTATTCTCTAAAAAACTAAATAAGAATGAAAATAGAACACTTCAAAAATTTTAAGTACACCATTATGTGTTGTAACATATCTTTTGATTTTACATTCATTCATACTCATATCGCGTCTTATATTGCGAGTTGACTTCCTCGATAACGAGATCTGATCCAATTGCTTGTTGTATATACGAAGTTATGGCATCAATATAATACAATAAATCAATTAGATATTAATATATTTGCGCACTCGTGACAAACATGCATTATATTTTGTCATTTCGATTGAGATTGATGAACAATCTATCGGGTATGACGAACCAATAGAGTTTTCTAAAAAGTAAAAGCTATAGCTTCTCAATGGGACGTGAATAAATCCGATGCTTATATGATCTTTTTGTTGTTATATTTTGTAATTTAGCTTAAAGTAAATTATAAACTATGTTTTTTACCATATAGTACATTACAAGATGTGTACATTAATTTTGATAATTTCAGTGTATATACTTTATCTGAAAATTAAAATATTTTTGTTCTTTTACCTAGCACGTGTTAATTTTTCTGTTAACTTTAAAATAAAATAACTATTTAGCCCAGATAATAAAATCACATTTTATTATCTATATCTTTATTTTCTTTCTTTTATTTCTTTTTTTAAGTTCTTTTTAGCACTTTTATATTATAGATTTCTCTAAAACTATATTAGTTAATTAACTAATTTATTATAAGATTATATTTTTTCATGATTAATTTAATATAATTTATTTATTATTTGATTGTAAGCTTTAAGTACTCCCTTCAAAAATATCTGTATAACTTATTTTTTATAATTTAAATACACCATCTTTATCTGACCACAGGAATACGGATGACCGGCAAACTACGATTATCTAATTCGGTAATACTAAAATGTCCTGATACCTAATGTTCATTAAAACCCTTCTAGAGAATACTTTTAATCATCTTCATTAAAACCCTTTCCGAAGAGCTTTCCTATAATGTTAATTAGGTAACTGATTTTCTTCATCGCCGGGTAATCGCTTATCAACAATTGATCAAAACTTGGTAAATCTATAATCAGTTGATCAATTTGATGCTTCAAGTAGCGCATTTGCAATCAGAATGCATCCCCAAGCATTGTGTAACGCTTATTTTGTATACTCTTCAACGTATTCTGTTTATTTCTTTAAATATTTTGATTTCAATGTGTAATACAACGACATGCCTTGTGTTATTTAGTTCATTTAATTTTAGAGCTGGATTGCTTATTTTACCTTTTTGTTTGATTCAATATGCACTATATATGTTTAGCGAAATATTACAGCAAACATGTCAAACAAATGAAAAATAAATAAACTATAGATTATAATAATTATAAAATGAGTCAATTAATTAACTTAATCAAACAAAAAAAATTATATAATAATCATTAATATAAATTATATATTATGTTATAAATAAGTTCATTAAATATATAGTTAATGTCATTTTAAAATAATTTATAAATAAAAGTGATAAAAGGAAAAAAAGAAAAAAAGAAAGAAAAAAACAATAAGTGAGTCACAGATTGTATCTTTTAACTAACATTATACATTTTGCCCTTTGAGCAAAATAATAAATTTATCCTAAATTAGTTAAGAGGATAAAAACTATACAAAATTTTTAAATATATAACACACAATGTAATTATTAAAGAACTAGGTTATAACCCCGTGTATTGCACTGGTTAAATAAAAAAAAATACTAAATATTTATAACGAAGAGTTAGGAACTGTAAAACGTCAAATATAAAGATACTTTGATTAGCTAATAAAACACTTTTAATATTCTTAAAACTTTCCTTTTAAAAAGTTATTGCTTTGAAAAAAATCATTTTGTTTATCAATATCTCACTCTTTAAAAACTATGGGCTTGTTTTGTAAAAAATGTTTATATGTAAAACTTTTACTTTTTAAAAAGATTGATTTTAAAATATTTCATAATTTAAAAGGTTTTGCTGTTTTAGAAAAAAATCATAGTTTTAGACAATTTTGATTTTATAAAAGTATATTTTTATTCAAAATATTAGTTTTTATTTAATGAAAAAATGTTTTTTAAGAAATTAATAATTAAAAAAAGATATGAATTTATAATATAGAGAGAGAAAGAGAAAAAATTAAGAATTAGTTATTTGAATTTTTAAAATGGAATAAATAGTTTGGGCGGGAAAACTAATATGAAATGCTTTGTGGGAATGCCATGTTGCACCACATGTAAATGATTATTAGGTTAGATATTACACAATCTATAATTTACTATATACTTTAAGATTTAATTTGTAATATACTCTTTTACGTTATAAGTTTCAAATGCGTTCGTAAATTACATGATAATGCTAGAAATTTTTTTTAAGGATTGTATAAAATAATGATAGGAATCAAAACCTGGATTATACTTATAGTTCGGGTTAAAAAGAATACCCACGACAATTATTAGAATCTCGGGACACTTATACTACTCATGTAGGCCTAAACGAATCATATAGATTTAGGTTTTCCAACCGATTTGTGTCATGTTACATCAGCCTATGGCTGCCCTCCTATATGACTCATGTTGTTAGGCTATACGGGTTGTATAGGGTTAGCGGTTATTTATCATTTATGTTGATTAATATATAGGAATATTACCACATGTATCAAAGAATTTTACATCGTGTAACATAATTTGTAAGCATATAAAGTAATCTTATGTCGTGTCAAATAATTAGCATGCATAACAAGAAATGTTACATTAGTGAAATAATTGACAAGCAATATTGGGAAATCTTATTCTCTACCTCATATTAAATATCCAATGTTTGGATCAATAACTTCGATAAAAATCAAAACATTTTGGCTTCAAGAAAACCACAAACATTAAATGCGACCAAATCATCTTCTAGATTTTGAGCAATTTAAATGATTGTGTATCAGTTACCACCAATAACATCAAGTTATCATGTGACCATACCAGTTGTGTTTTTCTTTGATCATCGGGTGACTATGACATAGTCATCCTTGCATCATCTGTTAATATCCTAATCCACCAATCCACCACGAGGAATGGAAGCTTAAAAACAATGTAATGGTTTGACTTTAATAAAGCTAATGACTAATAAGTGAATATATGCTATACCCAATCATTTCATACAACCCCCTTTCAAAGGAGATTCGCCTCTCAAATCATTGTTAGGAGATTCACTACCTATAGTAAGATTCATCGCCGAGTAGATAGTTGATGTCCTAGAATGATGTCGTTAATGACTTTTCTAAATAACTTAAGGAAATTGAAGAAAATGAAAGAATATAGTAAGTTTTGACGGAATCTTATATTGCATCCAATCATTGGTACGCATAACGAGAAATCTTACATCATGTTAAATAATTTACACCTATATCAAGAAATCTTATCTCATATCAACATAATTTATATGTTTATCAAGGAATCTTATGTCATGTCAAATGATTCACATACATTTTAATAACTAATTTATTTGATAGGATAGGTCTATATGAGTCATATAGGTGTCTCGTGTAGCCCCATACAAACTTGAAGAGACAGATTGATTGATATGGCATGACACAACCTTGTTAGCAAACCCTAAAGCTTTATGACTCATATCACCTTATACGAGTTGTATAAAGGATGTCAATTTAATAAGTTGGGTGTATCTATAACATCACCTTACTTATATGCATATCATGCTTAGTAAACATTTTCTAGATATCAATAACAATACTATGAGATAATCCATATGTTCATTTATTAATTTATATAGAAAACAAGATAAAACACACCTATAAATGTTATTCTATCTTTGTATGTCTAGAAATAACAGATAATAAAGCAATATGAATTATGATGATGAAAAGACATAACATCTTATAGAAATTTGTTTGGCAGTTAATTTAGTTGACTGATGAATAGTTATTAGCCTCATTTAGCGGTTAATCAATAACCAAAGTGGTCATTAGATTGGTTGGTGAAAAAATGGGTTATTATGTTGTCGTCAAACCAGCTAAATCTGATTATTATTGTGCCTTACCATATTGTTAGAAAAGTGGGATCTCATGACGGACACTTAAGACAGTGATATTCATTATCGAAAACTAGACGAGAATTCGTAGGTGATACCTCGTCGACTAAACCAACGTGGGTGGTAGGTTCCCGATGAAATTTGGAGACGACTTATTGTTGAAACAAATCCCAAACACGTCTATAAGACTAGAATTTCATTCTTTACCTAATATAATGAGGGTTTGTTAGTAATAAAATTAGCAACGACCTCTTCACTTGAAAAAGCCTTTGTGGTGATAATGGTTGTTTGTATGTTATTAATGTATGTATGCATGTATGCATGCATGCATGCATACATGTCTATATGCATGCCTGTGTGCACGTGTGCCTATGTGCACGTATGCATGTGTGCATGTGTGTGTATGTATGTGTGTGTGTGTATATGTATGTCTGTATGTATGTTTGTATGTATGTCTGTATGTATGTACGTACGTACGTATGTATGTATGTATGTATATAATAGATAAGACAGTTGTTATTTTATCATTGTATTTACATATTAATACACAATGATGTTAATTTACTATTGTGTTTTTCAAAATTTATCACTAAAAAAAACAATGACATTCAAGAAAAAATAATAAAAAACAAAAAAGACACAATGATGAACAAAAAGACAAAGACGTAACTTTTTTTAAACTTTTATATATATCAATACTATATTGGTTTTAAAGATAAATATATTTATTTTGATGGTACAGTGTAAAAAATAATAATAATGTCAGATGTAAATGTTATGAGTGTTTAGAATAAGCTGAGGAACTTAAATAAAAGTCAATAAAAATGGTTATAAGTAACAAACTCTAACAACATTTTTTGTTATAATTTAATTTTAACCATTAATTAAAAAGACCATTGGTTAAGATTCTCCTTACACTTTTACATAAAACATTTTTTTTATTTGAACCCTTACACACGTATATATCTTTTGGTTATGATGTTTTTTATTAATTAAACCAAAACCATCGTAAATAGACCTTTTCATTTCCAACATCTTTTTTAAAATCGAGTCGAGTCCAACATACTTTTTGAAACAGTTTTTTAAAAATTCATTTAAGTTTTTTAACGCTAAATTTCACAACAATGTAATTATTGTGCGTTGTGTTTATTTTTATTTATGTATTGCCATAGTTTGTGTTTAAAATCGAGCCGCTGTAGCACAAGTAAATAAGGCCCTCGTTTTATACATAAAGAAGTCCATAATCCGATTAAAGATGCATTGTTTTTTCTTTAAGGATGCAGTCTCTTTTAAAACAATGATGGAATTAAAAATCATTTATTTTATGTTTTAATGGAAATCCAACATATATATATTTCATAGCTTAAGAGCACTGTGGAGTGTGGACAGCCGACTTATATCAGATATTAATATAATGCTGTGCAATTAAACCGGCCAATATACATGACAAATTAATTATGTAGCTAGCTAGGTACAAATAAACTATGATATATATATTCAATTCAATTCAATTCCTGGATTTAACCTACAAATTAGATCACAGTACTAATTATTTTGGACGACGCGCGTAAGAGTTCCATTTAGCTTTGATCAAGTATAAATTCTACTCATTTTATTCGTAATCCCAGTCAACTAATTAATATGATATTAATAGCGTTTTTATTAGTTTTGATTTTGAAGATAGAAAGTTCATTCAGTTTCTTGTTAAATGAAATTTCTTTAGTGAGGGTTATATACTTAAACTAGCACTAGTGGTAATCCCGCGCGTTGCGGCGGTACGACTATTGCATGATTTTTTAAAATTTCGATTTTAGTCAGTATCGGCTCAGTGCGTTATGATGTAAATTAAAAATCAAAATATAACTATTGAAAAAATTGAATGAAAGAAAATAATTACGTATATTACAAAAGTCTTTAAGACAATTATATTATCCTAACAAGATTAGTGAAAGCATGGGTAGTATTTGTGGTCAGAAATCACTTATTACCAAGATTTTAGGGGTTTCATTATAGTTTAGAGTTTTATGATCATCGGATGCAACTTTCAATAGTGATTTGCATAGAGCGGAGAAAGTTAATGGATAAATTATCACAACAAATTACCATATTTATTTTTATTGAGCTTTTAACAACCGGCAAGGAAAATGAAAAGAGGGATTACCGCTCAATCGTAGTAAATGAACCGAATAAAGTAAATGACGGTTTTGTTTGGTCACGTGTATATGCTTTAGCATTTGTATTATAAGCATCATATATTATATTTTATTGTAAGGGTATAAATAAAAAAAAATGGTTAATTTTTTGAAATTTAAGCATGATTTTTCATATGGGTGTCTTAATACATATGTAAAATTATAATTCAATCCTGCTTTCACTTTTATTATAAAAGATATATATAGATAAATATTAAAATTATTAAACTCACAATATGCCTCTAGAAAAATATTAGTATTATAGTTATTATAAACATGAAAATATATATATATATATATATATATATATATATATAAGTTATATACTTAAATATTAAATAAAATAATACTTAATTTAAATAATATTTAGTTATAAAAATATAATTACTAATATAAATTTAAATGTCAATTTATAGTATCATATTATTAAATAATGTATCAACAATGTTTATTAAATACATAAAAAAGACAAAGGTAAAAATACCAAGGTATATAAAATTTAATTGATAAATTTACCATATTGCCCGTAAAGTATCTTAAAATCTTAATCAAATCTCTATTCTACCCCTCTTAAATATCTTACACTCCTTTGTACATATTGATTCAAAACTTGTATGTTTGATAAAATTACATATCTATCTAGAGAGATTTATTATAAAGTAGTATAGATATAAGTATTTAAATAAAATAATATTTAATTTAAATAGTAGTTAGTTAAAAAAATATGATCAATGATTATAAAGTTAAATATGAATTTATATTATTATAAATAAAATAAAACTTTAGTTTTAAAAGTATGATTAGTAATTATAAATTTAAATGTCAATTTATATTATTATAAATAAAATAAAACTTAATGAAGTGAATCAAATAATATCATTTTATTGAATAATGTATTAATAATGTGTATTACATAAAAAAAATAATTAGAAAAAGTTAATTAAATGGGGGTAAAAGTGGAATTATTGCATAAACCATTTGTACTCTATGCTTAAAATATTGTATAGATGTCTTACATTTTACATAAAATTACCATCTTATTCTTCTAATATGTATTATATAGTAGTATAGATAATACTTAATTTTAATAATATATAGTTCTAAATATATATATAGTAAATGTAAATTTAATTATTATTTTAAAAGCATTATTAATAAGATAATACTTAATTTAGTGAATTAAATAATGCATTAATTATAAGAAGTATATTTAATAAGGGCAATTTAGGAACTATTGCATAACACACTTGTATATTATGCTTAAAAAGTTGTCTTAGGTGTCTTACATTTTGAATAAAATTACAATTGTATCCTCCCTATATGCTTTATATAGTAGTATAGATTAGTAACCTGTGTATTACACGAGTTGAATAAATAAAATATTAAACATAATAAAATTTTATTGGTTTAAAACGATATTTTAAAATAAGAAATAAATGAAATTACGTATGAGTAAAGATATAAGCAATGAAACAATAATATCAACTTTTTAAACTTTTTTGTTTAAAAAAAAACTAAACATTTTGTTTCAAAACAAATTGTTTTAATTTTTTTTATTATTATAACTCCCGATTTTAATTATCTTCTATTTATAAGTACTTTACTTTTTAAAAATATCAATTTTAAGATATTTTATTTTTTAAAAAAACCTCTGATGTTTTAAAGAACTTTTTATTTAATAAAAAAATTGTTTCTTTATAAGTAACATAAATATAAAACTTTTTTAAAAAAAAGTATTTTTAGTCTATTAAAAAATTATGTATTATAATTAGTAATTATAGTAATTATTATATAGGAGAGAAAATCGGGAAAAAAATAATGAGAAGGAATATGGTGTTGCCATGTGTCCCTCTTATTTACCCTTTTATTAGAGTAAAGAGAAGAGATTCACTTAAAGTTTAATTTGAATCAAAAATTAATTTCAAAATGACAGTTTCACTAATTTTTTATTTATTAAACAAATGATACTACACCACCTTAGATTAACCAAATGCTAGTATGAATCTAACCATCTATATATACCTAATTCAAATACCAGAAGGAAAAAAGAAAAATGATAAACGAAAAAGAAATTTAAGAAAGGGAAAGGAACTCCAAAGGCCGGCTAGCTAGATCGAATCAATCTTTTGAAATATAACCAAATCGAATCAGTTAGTTTATTAAGATCAAATCGGTTTTAAAAACCGAAACGATTACTAATTAAGAAGTTTAAAAATAAATAAATAGAAAACAACCGAAAAAATTAGAAAATTGAAAAAATTATATATATAATGAAAGTGTTTATTAATATGTAGAAATTCGAGGCTAGCAGTGAGAGGAAAATGAAATCTTCTAGCCATGACTAGGATACACAAAGACGCATTAACTAACCATGGTTGGGTTAACAAGCCCAATGAAGGAGAAGGACCATTCTTTTTCCATGTAGTATATATACAAACCACCTCACATGCAAGCTTTCTCACTACACATTTACCAGCTTAAACACTAACTAATTGCATAAGTACTCTCAAATAAGAAAATGAAAATCCTCTTGAAGGCAAGCTTCTTTCTTCTAGTCCTATGCTTTGTGGTAGCCTTTTACATCAATCTCTCACTCTCACATCTCTTTTTATTTCTCTTGTGTCCCTCTTCCCTTTTTTTGTTAACATATGGTTAGTCCCTGGTGGATTTGCATGGAGAAATCCCAATTTGAACCCGACTAAGATCCCAGGTCCGGTGGGCTGGCCATTCCTAGGGATCTTACCTAAAATGGGTCCTCATGCTCATCGGAAGCTAGCCTCTATGGCTAGCTCCATGGGTGCAACTCGTCTTATGGCATTTAGCCTTGGCTCGACGCGGGTTGTTATTACTAGCCATCCAGAGACTGCTAAGGAAATCTTATGTGGTAGCGCCTTTTCGGATCGTCCTATAAAGGAATCCGCTAGTTTGTTGATGTTTGAGCGAGCCATTGGGTTTGCACCTTCTGGGAAGTATTGGAGACATCTAAGAAGGATTGCTGCAAACCATATGTTCTCTCCAAAAAGGGTTTTAAGCCTCGAGTGTCTTCGACAACGTGTGTGCGATCAAATGATCGAAAAGGTGTCATACGAGATGAGTGTGGGAGGGATTGTGGAGTTAAGGGGGATATTTCAAAAGTGTTCTTTGAGAAATGTTATAGAGAGTGTGTTTGGGAGTGGATTAGGGTTAGATATAGAAGAAGAATTAGGGTTTATGGTGAAGGAAGGATATGAGTTGATAAGTGAATTTAATTGGGGAGATTATTTTCCAATTAGGGTTTTGGACTTTACTGGAGTCAAGAGGAGATGTCAAAAGTTGACTTTGAAAGTCAAAAGACTTGTTGGTCAAATTATTGAGGAAAGAAGAAGAGAAGGTGAAGGTACAAACAATGGCAGAAATGACTTTCTTAGTGTATTGTTGTCTTTGCCTGAGGAGGATCAACTCAACCATGATGATATGGTAGCTGTCTTATGGGTAATTAAGTTTCTCTTTTCATCTTTCGATCTCTATACTATATTTAATATTTGTTTGCATGGTAAATTTTTTTTTATTCTGTTTCTCTCTCTAGTTAGTTTATATCAATGTTTTCAGAACCGGATCGGACGTCGAGCCGGACTCCTTACTGGTTTGGTGGTCGGACCGGTCGGACCGGATTTAAGAACCGGATGACGTCATAATTATATATATAATTAAATATAAGTATATATCTATTTTATAGTTATATATAAAACTTAACCATATTTTTATATCCAACATACTATTTTATGGTTCAACACCCCGTTTTCACCCCATTAAAATCAAAAAAATAAAAAAAAAAACAAAATCCGGTCCGAACCGGTCCGGTTTCCCGGTCCGACCAGCGGTTCGGGATGAACCGGCCGGTTCGACCGCCCAAAGACGAATCGATGAGAACCGGACCGGCCACCCAGCCGATCCCCCGTCGAACCGGTCAGACCGGCCGGTCCGATCTGGTCTCAAAAACATTGTTTTATATATGTATAGTTATAGTTATGTTACACATGTTTATTTCTTTCTCTCTCATGCACATCCATATTTTTCTCTCATATGCATAACATGAAGCAACTACCCGAAACTTTCTATATATTATGAACATGCAAAGGTTACATATAACTTACTACTAGCTAATCATTAATCATACATATTTAGTTAAGCAACGGTAAAAAAAAAAAATTGAATTTAAACTTATTTCATGTAATCTATAGTGAACAAGGCGTGTGTAAGCCTTTTGATAGGAAAAACCACGACCACACCATAAACTCACTAATATTAATACAGCTTAACTCCCTAAGCTTTTCTATATATACAAGGATTCCCTCTAGCAGAAGTTAGAATTTTGCTTTCACTAGTTTAACTTCATAAACTTTTGAAAGTCGCATTTCAACGTAAGCTGTGATTTACCTAATGCTTTTGGTTAGTAGGGTATTTATCACGGGTCTTGTGATTTTTTCAGTAAATGCATCTTATTGTTATATATAAATAACGATTTCTTATGGTTAAAAACAATGAAAGAGGTTGCAATGCTATAAGTTAACTAATTCTTCAAAAAATTTTGTAATTAAAACTCGAGAGATATGATGTAAGCTTTTCTTGAAACACATATACCAAATCAAAGAGATCGAGGGTGGGATGATAAAAGAAAACGAATCTTTGTGTAAAGTAGGAAATTTTATTTTGTAATGACGAAGATATTTTTGAGATGGATGTTGTTTACAAATTAATTAACTATTTATTTATTTATTCAGTTGATCTCTCGTAGATATTTTGGCATGACTTTTCGAAACAGAATGTTGGATATTAACCAATTTTATATCTTCAGTCAGCGAAAATTATTAAAAAAAAGAAAAGAAGAGACAAATAGACAATTGTATTGTGGTCAAAAGTAAAGGTTGGTAGAACAGAAAAGCTTTTGAGAATTGCATGGATGGAACTTTGACTAAACTAGTTACCAGCCACCGTACTACTAGTACTAGGCTTATTAGCCTTACAGCATCACCGAAATCTTAAGAAATAAAAAGGGTTTATTTCGTTGACATACGAAAAAAGCACTTATTTTTAAAGAAAATAATTATTAATATGAACATGTTTGAACTTTTTTTTCCAAATGAACATATAAATCGGCTTTAACCTGTATATCCATTGTCTTGTTGTCTTATCATGTATCTTCAGTGGATTTATCGGCTAAATTAACCCTGCTGGTTAAACCTTTAGCATGTTTAGCCAACAAGTCAAAAAAACCCCTTCTAATTGGCCAATCTTTTTTCAAAATGGACATGCATCCCAGCTAAGTCTGTACATGAACTATCAAGTTTACCTGATTTATTAGAGCCATCCGATTGATTGGTTTCTTAAATGTCTATAACTTACTTGTAAGCTTAAAATTTGTTCAGTCAAAAAAAATTAGTCAAAATTATCTATTTTAGTAATTTTCCCTTTCCTTAAAACATTAAAAATCTCTCCACTAAAACAATTAGTCGAAACTTGTTTATTTTAGTACCTGGGGGTGCACATCAAGTTTGTATTAGAGTTCATAAAAAAGAACAGGTGCTACAAAACCACCCCTCCCCAGTGGTGAAAAACTAGATAAGCGTCCTCATAACCTTTGCGAATGAAAAACACCTTTTAATTTGTCATATAATAAAAAGCTAGTATTTGGTTTGCTTGCCTGCCTATTAACTAACATTTTTGTTTTGTCAAAACCGTATCAATATGCAACAATAGGAGATGATATTTCGAGGAACAGATACAGTTGCCATCCTTCTCGAATGGATCATGGCAAGAATGGTTTTGCACCAAGACATTCAAGCAAAAGCTCAGAGTGAAATAGATGAACTCGTAGGCCAACGTAGGTCCGTTCAAGATTCTGATATCCCAAATCTTGGTTATCTTCAAGCCATAGTCAAAGAAGTCCTTAGGTTGCACCCTCCAGGACCATTACTCTCATGGGCCCGCCTTTCAACTCATGACGTCCAACTAGGCAAGTTTTTCATCCCAGCTGGAACCACTGCTATGGTTAACATGTGGGCCATCACGCACGACTCATCCATATGGAAAAATCCATTGGAATTCATCCCTGAAAGGTTCATCGAAGAAGAATTCGCAATCATGGGTTCAGACCTTAGGCTTGCACCATTTGGTTCTGGTCGTAGGGTTTGCCCAGGAAAGTCATTGGGCCTAGCCACAGTTAACCTATGGTTTGCGCGACTTCTCCAACAATACAATTGGCTTCCGTCTCCAAAGGTAGACCTCTCAGAGTGCTTAAAGCTCTCCCTTGAGCTAAAAAGGCCTTTGACATGTTTTGCTGTTGCGCGATGATCGTGTTTTTTCTATCGTATGCTTTTATATGTTATATATTATACTCTTGCAAGGAAAGAATTTCCTTTTAAGTAGTAAATAAGCCGCATGTTTTGTGCATTGTGGCCTTTATATAACCTGATTTCCTGCTTTCTTAATTAGAGGCGTGTGTGTCCGTATAATTAAACCTGTATTGTACATGGCCTTAATAACTAAAAGTTTGTTGCAAGCTAGTTAGATGCTTGATCAATGTATCAAATTATATATCTACCTCGGATGTTCATTTGTAGTATTGATTATATATTATTTTGGATTATGTATGCTTTAAATTACTTATGTTAAATCTAAAGTTCAGTGTTCCTTTATACAATAGGAAACGTTTATGAACACTTTTGGTAAAGAGTTTTTGGAACTCTAGAGTTTTTAATTTGGATTGTGTTTCTCTAAATAGTGAGAAAAATAAGAATGAGTGGTGATGAAATGCCAACGTGACATGTGAGGATAATGGAAATAGAGGTAATCACTTATGAGAGAATGATTATCATCCTTCCTGAAAATGATAATCAATGTAAATGAAACAAGGGTGAAAAAGTCTTTTTGCTAATTCCTTTCTTTTTGTCAAATTCAAAATGAAAATAAAATTCAAACATTTTACAAAAAAAAAAAAAAGAAAAAAAAAAATTTTTTTATGATCAACCTATTAAAAAACCATTTTACGATCTAATAAACAATAAAATGAGTGACACATGTTATCTATCTTCAATTCATGAAACAAGTAAATATTTCCATCCACCATTATTGTCGCATTACGTCACACACTACATCATCATTACAACTACAATATCCCATTATCAAGAACTATGACTTGGATCATACTAAATATCTACAAACAAATGGAGATTGCCCTTTAATTAGCTAGTGACAACGTTGATCAATCCATAAAATAATTAATAAACGAAAAAGACAATCAATCACTACACCTAATTAATCTTCCTTTGCATCATCGCTAGCTATGGACATATATAGATGTAATGCTAATAAATTAAATAGAAGTTAGAGTGGAGTGCTCCCCCAACCAAAGGTTGTGGGTTCGAGTTTTGATAAGAACAACTCTTATATTTTCTAGGTGTTACTCATTATATCCTTGATAATCTAAAAGTTATTAAAAAAAATAGAGAGATGGTTTACTATTGTCCCCTATCTGCTTTAATTTATTTTTTAGTATATTTAATTTATATTTCTATTTCATATTTAATATTTAAATTTAAAGAAAATACTAATTGACATATTAAAAGTTTTAAGAATTATATTTCCTTAAAGCTAAAGTAAAAGAGAACATTTTATTTATTTAAATAAGGTAAAAGTCGAAATAATAGGTGTTTTTTAAATTCTATCATTTTCTTTAAACGTTCGTAACTTTTATATATAACCCTAATTTTTATAATGCTTACACCATAAAACGAGCACTATATATAAGAATTAAAAAAAGTTATGTTTTCTGCTCATATGATTTCTATTCGTAATTGTATCTTTCCTACACTCTATTTGTCTTTTCTTCCATTTTTGAATTTTTCTGAACACCCTTAGGTTTATCTAAAATGATGACTTTTGAAAAACAAATGGTGAAATAACACTATATGTACTTTTAGCACGTAAAACATAGTGATAGATAACAACTAATTTATCTAATACATTAAACACAATGATAAAATAACACAAAGTTATATAAAGCGTACATCCTAATGATAAAATATCTCATTATGTTTTAAAACGATAAGTTTCAAGAGCAAATTGATGAAATAACATCATTGTGTACTTTAATTATAAAACACAATTATAAAATATCAATAATTTTATATATAAAAAACAATGATAAAAATAACATAAAAATAATCTACAGCATAAAACAGAATGATAAATACATATAACAAATGATAAGAAATATTACAATGACCTGACATATTATACACAATAACATGACGTATTTAACAAAATGACAAAAATATTTTCATTTTTATAAACAATAAATAGACACATGTCAAGCTAAAAAAATTTTAATATTTTTTAGATTAATTTTTTTTTACTATAACTTTACTATTTAAATAAATAACACTAAAGGTGCAATTGACATACATTTTCAATATGCACTATAATATCAGATATAATATCAGATGAAAGGTTATCATGAACTTCCCGAGATCGTGAATGTAGAAGGATCCTACACCCCTCATCTACGTACAAAGCTTCTTGACAATGAAGCATTGTCTAACAATGTCGTCTATATAATTATCTATATCTATAGTATATAATGAAAGAGTAACTAAGATGCCACATGGCATTTTACTGTTACTCCTCAAAAACAATTTACCGTCTAAACTAATATATTATTTTAGTCAAGTTTTTTATTTTAAGAAAGTAAATTAATAATTCAATTTGTGTTTAATTTAATTTTTTTATATTATCAACTAAATTGTATAATCATATGTTATTTTGAATTATACATACTTTTTAGTCAAATAAGATTTAATTGAAAAAAGTTAAAGAAAAAAACATTTATTGATATATTTATATATTTTGGGTTAGTATCAATTTAAGAAAACAGTTTTTTTATTTTACACGGGTCAATTGTATGTTATATTATCCAAAGAAGTATTCGAATATATATAACTTAAAAATGTAACTTTTTTTTATTGTTTTATACAACACGTAACTTAATCATACGAAATATTTATACATTTATGAATTATATAGTTTTTATATTTTCAACCCGTGTATTACACGGGTATCTAACCTAGTATATTATATATACATACTAGCATTAAAAAACCCGTGTATTACACGGGTTGGATAATTAAAAATATAAATTATAGATCTGTATATATTTATAATTATTGAAATGCCTTAGTATATATATAAAATATTTTGAGAAGGTATGATAAATATGATATTTTTTATTTACAAATGAAAAGTTAAATAAGAAACATTTAATTCTTTATTTGAATAAACAAAAACTAAAAAGATGATCATAAAATGTGATTGATTTATTACCTTAATTACCAATTGCTATAAAATAGATAAAAATAATTTGGGCGGGAAAATTAAAACTTTGATAGTCTAGAATTGTAACAAGTGTTCATTTGATATACTCTTTTATTAGATTAGCAGGATTAAAGTAGTAGGATTTAAACACAACTTTAATTGATAGTTTATTTGATTATTTTAAAATTTAGCCATCATAGTTGTATATTTTATAGTTTATCACAAAATTTAATGGTTTAAATTTCTTTTATTTTCATTTTCACCTCTCGTACTATACATGGTTTACGATCAACCCTATTTTACTTTCAAATAACTTTTAATCAATAACTTTTGTTTTCTTAACCTTTTTAAGAAATGAAAAGTAGGGTTGTCTTTAGTTTCTTTGTCAATGTTTCAATATAAGTTTTTTTGAAAACGGAATTGTATTCGAAGTTGAGTAAATTTTTTTTTTTTTGGTGTCGTAGGATCTACCGATTGCAATTATTGTTGCTTTACCGTGACAATCCAAGCTAGATATGAGCAAAAAAAGTCATTGTTAATATTGGTATTATCAGAAACAATTTTGCTAGTTACTTTGATGGTTTTCAACGAGACGAGGCAATGACAACCGAACTCATTCCACGTAGCACCGGAGAACAACGACCAAACTCCCGTTGCATGCAGTGGGGAATTAACTTTCGTTCGTGAATTTTTTAAAAATACAGAATGTGCGGCTTAAAACATGGGTTGGTTATCACTTTTATGGTTTTATGATATCCCCAAGCTATAACGACCAAAGTCGCCCCGTCGCATAGTGCCGAGGTAAATACTAGGTCTTTTAAGGAAAATTTCATAAAATAGTAAGTAAGTTTTTGTAGTGTTTCAATTAGGTCGCTCGTATTTTTATTTATTATAATTAGTTTATTAATATTTTTATTTGTTTTAATCTGATCACTAAAGTTTTAAGAATGTTTCAATTCATACACTCATAATTTTTTTCAATTTCTTAAGTAATTCAAAATAATTTTTAAGTAAGTTGATTTTTTTATGAATATTGTCATTTTTTTTTCAATTTTTAAAAAATATTTTGTAATTTATGAATGACCTAATTAGAAAATTCTGAAACTTAAGTGATCTGTTTAGAGCCATTAACCATCAATACTCTAGCAGCGATTGGCAAAGAATTTTAACCCCTGGAAACGAGGGACGATAGCAAAGACCACGCTGCCTCAGGCCCTCGAGGTCCGAGCTAGAGGTGCACATCTAACCCTGTTACCCGACCCAAACCCGAACCAGGTTCAACCCGGTAGCTCCCAAACTAGGTTCCAGCCCAATTAACCTGTATGGTTCAAACTGTTTCATCCCCTTCACACCCCAACCCAGATTCAACTTGATTTTTACCCAACCCCACCCAAACTAGTTTAAACCCGATTATTTTTATCATTTTGCCCTCTTGAAATTGGTTTTGGACCCAACCCGCAACTCGATCAAACACAACTTGAGATTTCTTTTATCAAAACCTGATTCGAGTTGAACCCAACCCGATTTTAAATTTCAACCTGGTTTATGCACCTCCGACAAGGTAAATTGAATATCAAGAGGAAATGAAAATTAATATAAATATTGGGCCTTTAAACATGGGCCCAAAACCCATCAAGTTTTTGTTTTCCAAGTGACAGGTTCATGGCAATGTAATTAATTAACAATAATTCACCATGTTACGTTGGAACGAAAAATAAACTTTTTGTTCAATCTAATATATCTTTTGAAACAACAGACATATAGTGCATACTTTTACATCGTTGATCGATCGAGAAATAATCAAAAAATAACTAAAATCTGAAAGTAAACCAATTTAGAAACTATTAGTTCAGTCATATGACTCATATCTTTTATATAATCAAGTTATGTGGTTTAGCGTATGTATAAAAAAACTAGGTCAGTACCTCGTGTATTACACGGACTGAATAAATAAAATATTAAATAGTTAGTAACATAAGAAGTATAAAACTTTTTTTTTTGAGATAATACAGGATTGAAATTACATGAGTAAGGCTATAAATAATAAAACAAGGGCATCATTTTTTATAAAAATTTTGTTTTGTTTTTTTTTAAATAATAAACATTTTGTTCAAAACAAATTGTTTTAAAAAATATCGCTTTAAATTTTTTCTTATTATAACTTCTAATTTTATTTATTTTGGTTTATAAAATGTAATAATTAATTTCATTTCTTTATCAATTGCATTCTTTCATCCATTCTATTACTTTGTTAATTTATCACTTCATACCAAACATACCCCTGGTTTACAGCCACAAAAAGGAGAGATTTTACATTGCCGATGATCTCCTCTGCATCAATGAATTTGTTTTTAAAAACCTTATGGTTCCTATTTTTCCATAAGCACCGTAAGATAAAATTAAGCGGGTTTGATTTCAACCGCACATGTCATACAGGTAAAATTAGTTACGTCAATAGAACCATAATTATATTCTTAAATTTTTGTGTGCTAAACACTTAGTTTAATACGTTTAACCAGAGGCCTATTGATGTGTTGATTTGTTATATTTTTATATGAGATTGTTATAAATTTAATACTTTGGTATTGTTATAAATTTAATACTTTGGTCGATAATGAAATACGTTTAACCATTCAAGTTGTTTTATAAAAAAATGTTATCTTTTATAGTTTAAGAATATAACTATTATAATCTTGTTAAATGCATTAGTTATTTATTAAAAATTTAAAAGAGCAGAAGAGGATCTTTGACTCGATTAGTTATTTTTTTGAGCTATTATTCAATATTCATGGAATCAGATTCAGATTATGACTACGTATAGAGTCTCCAACGTGTTAGAAACCAATTGAAATTTGGATTTTGGTTTTTGAATTTGTGAATTTCAAACTAAGATGACTCGAATACGAATACGAATATGAATACGAATACTTTTGTATTAAATCAGATAGATGTGACTCGGTTGTACATGATTAAAAAAAGAGACCCTTTCAACGCAGATACAATTAGACCCCGTCTACTCTATTAAGGTTGAAGGGTCATTAAGATACACAAGTACAAGAGTGGCCTCTTCTAGTTGTAGTAATTATTATACTTTCTTAACGGACGGAGTAAATTACGAAACAAGCTCCTCTAATCATCAAAGTTAGAAGTCTGACCAGTATCCAGTCCTTGTTTCTGCGTTTTTTCTGGTTTTGGGTTTGATGAACAGCACAACAGCCCTAATTAGTAATTACTAACTAAACTAGCCCATCCCAATTCCCAAACACATATAATTTACTACTTCATCACATTCTTCTTAAGTATAATCAACAAAGTACAGAGCCAGCCTAATTAAGTATATATGTTGTTATTCTATGACGTTACCCAAAATATATAAATCTAACCGCATACATTGCATGGGCTTGGGAGGGACTTAGTTTGCTTAAGATTTTAGACCTTATTGTTTGATTATTTGAGAATAAACACACAGACACACAGACACAGAGAGAGAGAACAAATGGCAGGGTAAAGAAATAAGGAATTAACTTGTAAGTTTTAGTTACCTGGTCATCTGTCAAAGGGACATCCGCAATCCGCAATCCACAATCCACAATCATTTGCAGTTGTCAATCTAGAAACGAGGTATAAGGTCCAAGATACCCTTTTTTACTTTGGGATCGCTTGCTAAAACTGATTTCTCCTGATTGCATTTTGAAATAGCCAACAAAACTTTAAGTTCCAATAACAAAGATTTAGTTACACTGGATTTCAGGACTATATATATATTTACTTTGAAGTTTGACCTCAATAGAACCATTATGCAAGTCGGATGTCATGTAAAGCAAGCACATGTTCATCATCCAAAAGTGCGTTTTTTTTTTTTTTTTAAACAAGTTTTATGTGTATTCATCAGGTTTTCAAGATCAAAATAATAACACAACATGAATGATTGAATGCATATGCAAACTAGAAGCACCAAGTAAGATTATGTTTGAACAGCCAAAAGTAGAAATGAGGTAAGATCATGTTACTATTTTATTTATTGCAATGCAATCTGTACTGACCGAGTATAATTGATCGAATCATCAAAACATCTCAATCACATTCCATCAAGTACTATATCAACTTATAATACATGATAATACAAGTAATCTGAGAGTAATCGAACCAATATAAGAAAGAGTATTTATTATACATCCCAACTTTAAAAATTATACTATATTACAATTACAATACAATAAACCCAATACGTTACCGGGCTAATATGGAGGGCGAACCGAGATCCGAACCGGGAGCGGCCGGCCGGTTCCAGAACCGCCACAGCTGTTACACATCATCCGACCGGAACCAGCACAAGTCCGGCATCCACTGTCACCGTCCGACCACCGATTACAAAGACAAGTAACCCGACCGGTACCGTTGCAACTAGAACACCTTGGGAATTTGCCTGAACCGGAACCCGGACCCATCATCGGGTTCCGATCCATCACCGATTTCACCAGAGCCGCTCCGGCCAACACGCTCAGACCGGTCGCAATCTGAGTCAAAACAATCGGACCCATATCGGAAATTGAAGAATTGAGGTAGCAGAAGATTGATGATAAACTAACTGATAAGGAGATGATTCTAGTTCTAGTTATGGGGGTACAAAGATTTTTTTTCTTTTTTTCTTTTTCTTGGTTGAATTGAAAAACTTGAAAGATTTTTGATTTGGGTGAATATTAGGAATATAAATAAATAAATAAATATCAGACAGACGCATTGAAGTGGTGGACGAATTGTACACGTAGAATCGTGTGAATTTGGGGCGTGTTGTGTTTGGATTGTAGCGAGTTAAATTGTTATGGATGCAAATGCTCCTTTTGCGTCTTCCTCTTTCTCATCCTCTTGTTTTATTTTGGTGTTTATGATTCTAGTGAAATTACATCATGTTTTTCACACCACAACATACATTTTCAATTTAATTCACGCCGAACTCTATAAATTCTATGCTAAAGGTAGCGTTTCATACACATAAATAGAGCATTAATAAAATGAATCATTAAGTATGAATGAAAAACTACATGTTTGGTTGGTGAACATAATTGAATGAACCATTACAAAGTTAATTCTCCTTTTTCTTTCCATTCCATTCATTTTTCCATCATTAGTCAACAACACCACCACTTGCAAGATCGATCGTCACTGACCACCGCCGCCAACCACCGGCCACCTTCGCCGCTGCCTACCACTGGCCACCACCACCACCACCAGCCATCATCATCATAACTACTTTTATATTTCATTCTTTCGTCTTTCCTACCTAACAAATAACACAAAGTAATGATTTATTTTATTTATAAAGGGTAACCAAATAGGTTAATGGAATGTAATGATTCATTTCATTCTCTTATCCATTTCATTTACTCATTTATTTCATTACTTCATCTATTCCATTGTATCATACCAAACAGACCCCTAAGCTTCGAATATAAAATAAACTAGTGGCTCAGCTATGCAAAACAAACGCCTCAACCACCATCTCAAGTCCATTTCTTAATATTCTCAACAAAACTAATTGTACATATATCTAAAAAATGATGGATTAAAAGAATCAAGGCATTTCAAAATAAACTCTATATACAAACATATATAAAATTGTGCACGCCAGAATAAATATCAAGGGATACAAAAGCAAACTTAATAAAAAGTTACTACTATCATCATATTACATGGCTTGTAAAAGAATAAAAACAAGATAGGGTTATGTAATTAAAAAGGAAAAAACCTTAAAAATTAACCTATATGCATATAAAATACATACCATGATGCATTGATGAATGGTACAATGAAACAACACATCGTATGAGATTTTGTTCAACATGTATTAGAAGTTGTAATTTTTTTATTAAGTTGTGGTGGTGGATATTTATGTGGGACCTATATCAATTTATATTGAGATTATAGCACTCAAGAAAGAGACTCTAGCTAAGAGTTTTGTGGTATAACTATAAAAATCTTAAAATCTAATGTAGCTAGAGTTTTTTATTATAATGATATATAATGATTTTAACTGTTTATTTGTTATGATATCTAGAATGTTGTAAAAGGAAAAAATATTTTCCACATTGATTACTTGTTTTAGGAAAAAATATGATTTAATAAGAAAGTGTTAAATTTATGTTTATATAATATATGAATTAAATTATTATATCATAAGTATTATAAACATATCTTGAGGAAATTGTCAATGCCACCGATAGCCGATAGGGGTGGCTCAACCTTTTTAAAAGCCTAATGCGAAATTAAAATTCTAAGGATTTTTAGTAAAATGTTATACGTAAAGCAAGAAAAACATATACCAAAAGCAATAAGCATTAACAAAGAGTTAGAATCAAACATGTAAAACAAAAAAAAAACAAATACTGAGATGCTTTTCATATGTAAAAAATAAGATGTTTTAATGTAATAAATATGTAAATTATTGATTAAAAATACTAGCACTTCATGCTTTCATGTAAATTTAGCAACAAACAAAGGAAACCAGTAAGTAAATCAAAGTATGATATTTTTCTTAAAACTAAACTATTGAATCACAATAGGTTAGTAGCAAGACAACATCGCAAGTTTTGCAAATTTTTTTTTTTTCAATCAAACACAATCAAGTTATATCAAGACGGAATTTATCCAACACCAAAAAGTTCATAAGGTTGTTTGTGAAACTAGCAAATGCTTTCGTAATTTGCTTCTATAGTTGGTTGATCGGGTGGTGAAAGTTAATGTTTAAATGTTTTATTTCCGTGTTTTACATGTTAATATATGAGAAATAGAGTTACTTTTGTAATACTTTTATGTTTGTAGGTTAAACATAAAGTATATGAAAACATTGGAAGAAACGGAAAGAAAATTAGAGCTCGGGAGGTGAAGAAATGTAAAATAGAAGTTCTAGACTATGATGACTTAAAACGAGCATAACTTGAGCTAGCAAAAGAGTTACGGGACTCACGACATATCAACGGAAATATCTCGAAAAGTTACAAGTGAAAATCAAGTTTTTGCAGGGGGTGGTCCACCGACTACGACACCATTAGACATCACCGTTGGTCAGAAACTTTTAGCATCATTGACGCTCGTGTCGCCACAGACACCATTAGTGGAGCCATCGACGCAAGTGCTGCGGTTTGGTGGATTTTGACCTAATTTGAAAGGTGTTAAAAGGGGATTAACCTTAAAACAAAAGACACCACTTTACATCTCAATCTTAAACGAAAAAATTGACTATTTCTCACTATTCCAAGGTTTTCCAACATCCAATTCATCCGGATTCACATGATCAATTCCATATGTATTTAAATAATTAATGATGATGCAAGGCTAGTCCATTCATGATTTACTTCAGGTGATGGGTTTATGCAATTTTATAATTTTGTTTAGTTTGTAACCTAGTATTAGGATTGGATCTTAAACATTTTAAGTTCTTTTGGATTTAATTGGTGATTTGATTAGTTAAACAATTTGATTATGTTGAAACCTAATTGTGGTTTCATATAATCTTTATGATCTTTTATCATTGTGTGATTGATTCTTAGAATTAGAATTATATAAGTTGAATTGATGATTATGTGAACAAAGTCTATTAAGCTTTGATTTCTAATCATCACTTATATCTTATCATGTATAAGGTCACCACTTATGACCTCTCAATATGTTTCACTAAAGAAACATAACTTTGTCAAATCGGAGTCCCGAAGTGAGTTGCTTTTTACTCAAGATTGTTAAAAACCTCAACTTTACTTTTGTTAATTTCATAATTTCTTAATTTAATCAGTCAAACAAGTTTCTTTTTGATGTTTAATGTTTTTTGTTTAATTGTTACTAGCATTTTCCCGTGTTTCTCTATGGATTCGACACCCTTCTTGTCATTTTACTATTTAGGATGATTAGTCACTTTTTAATTTATATTTTTGACCGATCACATGACATCGATCATTGCTTATGTAAATGACAAATTTCCAAGCCTCCATTCCATTCTTGATCTGTCAAGCAAATAATTCATATTGTTTATTTCAATTCCCTTCTTAATCCGTCAAGCAAATCACTCATATTGTTTTTTCTAATTCTGCTTAACATAAAACTAAATTAAATTTTAAAAGGTGAAGGAAAAAATTAATTGATTTGAGCATACCCTAGTGACCTCTAGTTTCAAAATTTATTTAATTAGTAAATCATAACATTGAAATAACCTACATGTAATAGGGGTGTAATTGATATTGAAATCATAACAAAATACATACTACAGAAGATTACAAAAACGACAGATAAAATATGCTCGACACTTGTGATCAAGAAATGAATGCCTATTATTATTTTCTATCTCTCCCACTTGAAGATTGATCTACTATTTTGCCTTAATTGCAACCCTTCCATTTGCAACCAGTCTCTCATGAGTAATAATTATGCTTCCAATCGAATCAAAACAAATTTGCTAGATTATACGTCGGACTGGCCTTGACCACCAATCTTACCACCTCCGCTAGCTTGAGTTACTTTCATACTAATTGCCGAAAGGCCTATTGCTGAGCGTGAGCTAGAATCGAGGCCCTAAAGCAACATGAATAAAAAAATAGAAAAGTTGTTTACAAAAAGTTGAATATTTAAACATAATACAATTGTCTAGTTAATCTATTGTTTAGGAAAGAAGTGAAAGAAATAGGTATGTTTGTTATATGTGTGGTTTGGCTACGCATGTTTGTTGAATTTTGCATCCCCCGTCAATACGTGTTTAAGGATGAAAGAAGGGGAGAACCCACCCTTACTCCCTATTGTTTCCCGGTTCATTTGTAAAGAGAGAAAGGTCTCTTCACTGTATTCCCTGTTCACTTCCATAGCTTGCACCGTCACAAACATGGAAGGAACTACCGGTCTCTGTTGATCATTCCGATTTGGACACCGTTGGTGGTCTCTGCTGACCGCATTTGGTGGCATTTGGCGAGTCGGTTTCGTGGAGGTTGTCATCGGTGGCTAGCATCGGTCTCCCCATTGCTGTTCGTGGTGGCGAAGGTGATGGTGGCGGTTATGATTTGATGGGTTTCATCTCTTTCTGGCCGAACGTTGTTGTGACCGTGGCATTCGTCATGGACCCTGTTGCCGCTCTGCCTTCGCCTCTGACAATATGCAAAGAGCTATAATCTACAAAATAACATTTCAAATTTCAAATTTGCCATTACTAAAAGACAGAGAAAAAAAAGACCACTCCTGCCAAAGGCAGGTCATTACCTATCTAAAGTAAGAAAGCAACTAAAGATGATCTTAGCCTGACTGGTCAGGTCATCTTGCTTAGCCAAAATGCTTCTCACCACCTAAGGCAGGATCATCTCTAATCTAGCCAGGGTCATGTCGTCTTGCCCTGCCTAGGTAAACCCCATATTCTTTTGCTGGAAGAAGGCAAACTTTTTTTAGAAAAAAAAACTTTTTTTTACTTGGGCCACAAGCTTGCAAGTTTACTGTTTGGTTGTACGACCATTCATTTCTTTCATATATACAACCATTATTGCAGGTTAAACTTGAAATAAAGGGGAAATTATGTCATAGGATGCAACCCTATGAATCAACTGCCTTTTTTAGACTAGAGTTGTCATTTCGAAAGTGATTTGAGAAAGATAAAATGAATAAAAAATTAATCATATCATATCTCTTTTCAGATTACTTTTTCCAATTTATAAATTAATAACTTAGGCCATAAAAGTCAAAGCCTATGTATATAGCTATGTTTTGAAAACTTTAATATAACTTTTTACTTTATCAGAACAATTTCATTTTATTACAAAGAGAGAGGTCCATGTGATTTTTGTCTATACATGCTTTGTCAGTATATTACCGGCTAGTCCATTACCACCTGTAACTTATGCCTTGTATTATGATGTATTACACATCATAAGCCCGAGTCAACCCATACTTGGGAAGAGCCCGAGACCCGGCCTCCAAAGATTTCGCAAGGCCTGGCCTCCAAAGTTTTCGTAAGGCCCGGGCCTCCAAAGATTTCGCTAGGCCCGGCCTCCAAAGATTTCACAAGGCCCGGCCTCCAAAGCATTCGTAAGGCCCGGGCCTCCAAAGATTTCACAAGGCCTAGCCTCTAAAGATTTCGCAAGGCCAGCCTCCAAAGCATTCGAAAGGCATGGCTTCCAAAGTATTCGTAAGGCCCGGCCTCTAGAGATTTCGCAAGGCCTAGCCTCCAAAGCATTCGTAAGGCCCGGCCTCCAAAGATTTCGCAGGGCTCGGCCTCTAAAGATTTCGCAAGTCTGAGCACCTAATACAATATTGCTCCGTCAGATCCAGCCTTGACCTACTCACGTAAAATAGCACGCAAAACAAAAACGTCAAAGTTTTACGAACTATAAATTCTTCACAATCTTGACAAAATTCTCTAGCTAAGAATTGGTCATATATATGGCAATAACGCAATACCTACATATCCGAAGATTTGTTTAAAACATGTCTTGGTTACATATCACAAGGCTTTGTACCTGCTCATTTAGACTAAAATCTAAATACCTTATCGGATGTCACGTCCATAAGGTACAGCTTAAACTTCTCGTTACCATAGGATGTACACCTTACCTAGGTTGCATCTATAAGTTATGATTTCAATATGCCTTTTCGAAAAGGTTAAACACTTTTGCATAATATTGCATCACTAGATTTTGTAAGGCACGGCCTCCAAAACCTTCGCAAGGTCCGGCCTCTAGAGCCTTCTCAAGGTTCGGCCTCCAAAGCATTCGTAAGGCCCGGCCTCCGAAGCCTTCGCAGGGTACGGCCTCCAAAGATTTCGCGAGACTCAAACTCCAAAGCCTTAGTTAGGTTCGGCCTCCAAAGATTTCGCAAGGCCTGGCCTCCAAAGCCTTCGAAAGGCCCGGCTTCCAAAGCATTCGTAAGATCCGGCCTCTAAATCCTTCGCAAGGTCCGGCCTCCAAAGCATTCGTAAGGCTCGGCCTCCGAAGCCTTCGCAAGGTACAACCTCCAAAGATTTTGAGAGGCTCAAACTCCAAAGCCTTCGTAAGGCCCGGCCTCTGAAGCCTTCGCAAGGTCCGGCCTCTAAAGATTTCGCAAGGCTCGGCCTCTAAGCATTCGCAAAGCCCGGCCTGCATGTCGTCACAAGACTTGGCCTTCAAGACTCGGCCTACATGTCTTCCCAAGATTCGACCTTCAAATCCTTTCAAGACCCGACCTTTATGTCTTTTCAAGGCCCAAACTATGTATCATTTCAAGATCCGGCCTACGCCTCTACTAGCTGGTCATTCTCAGGATAGCCATTGATATCCTTAAATTAAAAGTAAACATGAAAAAGGAATTCAACCAAGCTTTGCTTAAACATTCCCAATTCATAATGAAGGTGTCTTGCCTAATGATAAGCTAAATCAACTTTCTCGAAAGAATGCAAACTACATCTTCTGGAAAAATTATAAGTTATTCACCTGGCCTTGGTAAAACTCGTCTGGCCAAAACCTAAGTATACTCATGTATCGCCAAACTCGCATAGCCATAGTTTAAATCTTTTTCTTGAAAAAACACAAGCCGCGTTACGTGACCAAAAAATCAAGCCACTTGCCCTAAGTTAGATACATGTCACCTTGCGTGATCGAAATTGAGCTCTTGCTAGAGCTCAGGGCTCAAGCTTTTCTTCACTCATCATGTTGGTGAAGCCCAAGCCAACTTTTCCTATTAAAAGCCCAAGTTACATCGTCTGGACACCTGTTTGGTGAAATCGAAATAGCCTAATCAAAGTCCAAGCCAGGACACCTCACCTTACCAACGACACAAGAAAAATGTCTTGACCTTGCCAAAATCCAGAAGTTAAGGTTAAATTAACCTTGCTAGATGTCAAACTAAGGCTACATTTTCATGACAAAGCTCTAAGACAAATGAACTTGGTTAAAGAGACCAAATTAGATTAATTCATCTAGCAAAAGTCCTCAGTAAAAGTCACTCGCTTAACTAAAGCCCCAGCTAAAAAAGTTACTCGCCAAAATGCTAGGCTAAGTCACCGTACCTCGCCAGTACCCAATTATTGCATTCCATGTTGTAACCTGGGTCACTTCTCCAGACAAACACTAAATTCACCTTGTTTGAGCAGAGCTCAAACCGTCTTATTTTGCTAGAGCCCAAGCTACCATGGGTGGAAAATCATAAGTCAAGTCACATTGTATCATCTTGCCTAGCTGAATCACAGGCCACCTTGATTGGCCATAGCCTAAAGCCAAATCATCTTACAGGTTTAATATTTGAAATTCTAGTAAGTCAGGCGAGACTGAATCACATGCAAACATGTTGATAATCTTGGATCACATGTAATGTGTTATCTATATATAAATACAAGGACTTGAATAAAACATAAAGGCATGAATAAGGAATTTATTATGCTCATAGATCCATATAAGATTGCATGATTAATGCAAGATCTACCCAAATCACATAAGGCACTACACATGATCGCAACGCTATTGTCCGGCATGCACATCCAAGTCATGATAGTTCAAATCATGCATACGTAATCATAACACAAGCAAGTGTATTACTCTTATATGTTTTCTAATGTGCGAAACGAAAGCCCACTTTAGTTGGAAGTTAACTATGATAGAACCTCACCCAACTGAATTTCATTACGTTTTAAGTCATTCTGCTAAAGCTTATTAGCTTCAACACTAGCAAACTACAAAGCCCATCAAGCACAAGTCCATCCTATTAAGGTTCATCGTGTGACGGTTGAGGCTCACCAAACGTAAGCTCGTCAAAGCAGTATCAAAGAAGGGAGCTCAAAAGATAATGAAGAATATGAGTCTAGTGTAATGTAGCTAAAACTTAATGAAGTTACAACTACATCACGCTAGACTGACGTAAGTAGGTTTACGACCATGGAAAGCCATCACAAGCTAACAGGCAACATTCAACCTTACCTTAGGATACCTTGTATGGCCTTGGATAACTTGGCCTTGCCTTATCCCGTGTTGCCCTGCCTTAAGCTATTTGGCTTGGCCTTACGAATCCTGGCATTGCCTTAGGCTGCATCGCATAGCCTTGCCAACCTCACTTAACCTTACGTCAAACTCTACTGGGCCAAGCACATGGACCCAATCAAAACAACTCATTGGGCTTGGCCCAACCCACGTTAAGCAGGCCCATTAGGGTTTGGGGGATTCCCTCTCTATAAATAAGAGGTGAACCTCTCATTTGGAGGGATCCTATTCTCCTCCCTGGAAACCACCACACTTGTCCATCAGAAGTGTGAGTTTCCACTCCAATCTTCATTCCACTTTGCTGAATGCCCTCCCTGCAATATCGCAAGGCCATCCTGCAATGTTGCAAGGCCGTCCTAGTTTCCTCTCTAGTCTTCACTCCACTTTGCTGAATTCCCTCTTCAGTCAAAAAACCCCCACACTTATCCATCAGAAGTGTGGGTCTCTCTCTCTCTCTCTAGAACTCGTCCCTGCAATATCGCAAGGCCGTCCCTGCCATATCGCAAGGTCGTCCCTGTAATGTCGCAAGGCCGTCCTGTGTCGACAAGTCTTGCTCTACTCTTCATTCCTCTCCGCTGGAACCTATCCCTGCAATGTCGTCAGGCCGTCCAACGTCGCCAGGCCGTTCTATGTCAATAAGGCTTTCTCTCTCTAACCCTCATCTCTTATATTTATCTATCCATTTGTCTTACATATATACATATTATGTTTGATTATATAATACTCGGTACTGACTTGAGCATCGGAGTGCCTCCGGGGTTAAATGCCTCGGGCCCTCGGGCGCAGATCTCCTTTGTGGTACAGCCAGGTTTAGAGTTCGGGATGGGTCATGGAGTCCAGGCTTAGCCATACCTAGAGATAACGCCCGACCCGGATATGGATGTAGCAACACTCCTATTCTTCCCGTTCGATTCATTAGGATGTTAAAAGAATTAGCTAAAAGGGAAATGGGTCCAAAGTTTATTTTTAATGCAAACAATCTCCTAAATTGTTTTATATATTATGCTAAAAGCATTCTGTTTCAACATGAACCCATTTTGATCATCAAATAAAGTCAACACTTTTGTTGATCTAAAACTATGTTGTTGCAAAAAAGTCATATGTGAAAAGGCAAAAAGTCAAACTAACCTCAGTCTCCTTTTGAAGAGAAGTAAGAGCAGACACTACCTATTTTGGATTTGGGCTTTCTTGGAGTTCATATTGCAAACAACAAGAAGTCAAACACTACATGTCTCCATCTTTTATCTTCTTCACCTACATCATCACCATCCAGTTTTCTTTAATTTAAAATACTTTCACACAACAAAAGAATAAAAATAATAATATATCATTATGCTTACAAAGTCAAATGTTTGTTTAATGTGGTTTGTTAGACTATGTCGGTTTATAATTAGAATATTTAATATTGTTTAGGGTACTAAAGTGTAATTAGTTTCTCTATATATTTGGATGTAATTTCTGATTTTAATAATAATTAAAAAACCCTATTCAATTCAAGTTTTGATTTGGTATCAGAGCCAAATCAAAACCAAAACAAACTCTCGGTTCCATAACCCTAATTCTGCCGCACCACCCTTCGGCATCAACTATACAACATATTTCTACCGATCGGAAATTGTTCCTTTCTCTCTAATCAGTTCCTCTCGATTGCTATCATGGCTGCGCTCGTAATCTTCTCAAACCAAGAGAAAACCGCTCACAATTCCCATAAATTTGCCTTCACCCTCAAACCTACAAACTATGGCTACTGGCGCTCTATGATCGAATCTTTTCTCATCTCCCATAAACTTTTTGGTTATGTTGACGGAACAGTTCCATGCCCAGAACCGAAAATCACCAATGAATCTACTACAACAGATAATCCAAGTTACCTCCCGTGGATTTCAAATGATGCCCATATCCGTACACTCATTATCTCCATCGTTTCTGAAGAATCTTACCAACATGTTCAAGGCAAAACATCCCGTGAGGTATGGCTATCTCTTGAACGGGCTTATGCACCTGTTACCTCTGCTCACGAGTTCACTCTCAAAAATCAACTTCTTCGAATCACCATGAAGGGCGATGAAAAACCAGCTGATTATCTAAGCAGGGCATAAGAATATGCAACTGCTCTAGCCAATATTGGAGAACCAATGAAAGATAAAGATCTAGTGATGTTAACTCTTGCAGGACTTCGTGAGGAATACAATGGTCTTAAAGCAAACTTACTAGCTCGGTCACCTCCTATCAGCTTTCATGAACTACATGGCCTCTTAAGCGATCATGACTACATGATCACACGATTTTTAGCCACATCTTCTAACCCTCCTCAAGCCTTTCTAGCCACTGCTGCCTTAACACAACAGTCGAACATCCCTATTGTTCCCTCTGCACTGTAGCCTACCATTGATCAGGTTCAACAGTAGTTTCAAAATCTTCAACTTATGGCCTCTCAACTAGGCTGTCAACTGAACCCCGTCTCCTCACAACGACCCCAAGCCTACTATGGTTCTCGGTCTTCCAACACCAACCGGAGCAGCCGCAGTTCTCGTAACTACTCACGAGGTACCTCCCGCGGTCAACCTACTCCTCGCCCTCGCGACAACGGTGGCACGCGTCAATTTTATAGGCTTCAACTCAAAACACTATTTATGGCCATTATAATCGATGCGGGATAGGACACCTTCCTTTCCGGTGCCCTAATCAGTCCAACCAGCCTCGTTCAGCTCCGCAGGCCAACTATGCAGCATACTCTGATGCGGGATCATATTCTGGATCCACGTGGATGCCTGACACTCGTGCTAACTGTCACACCACTCCAGACCTGGACAACTCTAAGGCCTACCATGGTAACGATTCTTTATTTGTTGGTAACGGTAATCCTATACCTATTGTCCACATTGGTTCATCAAAAATCTATTCCCCAACCAAAACCTTTACCTTATCCAACATTCTTCATGTTCCTGAATTAAAACAAAACGTTTTATCCGTTCAAAAATTTTGTGTAGATAATAATGTTTTCTTTGAATTGCACTCATCTTATTTTGTTGTGAAGGACGAGTCTACTCACACTATCCTCCTGACAGGCCCAGTGAACAGGGTTTGTACTCCATTCGTCTTCCACAACTCCAGTCCTTGCCCAAGCTTGCTTTTACTGCTATCAAGGCTTCCTCCAATGTTTGGCATCAACGTCTAGGACATCCTCATGCTCAAGTTTTTCGTTCAGTTGTTTCTCATTGTCTTTACCTGTTTCAGACTAATTATTGAATAAATTGTGTTCTTCTTGTCAAATGGGAAAATTATCCAAATTGTCTTTACCAGATTCTACTTTTCGTAGCAATAATATTTTAGAACTTATTTATTGTGATATTTGGGGTCCCTCATATGCACCATCCGTTGATGGTCATCGTTATTTTTTATTATGTGTTGATCATCACTCGCGATATATGTGGTTTTATCCTTTGGTTCAAAAATCTGATGCTTATCCAGTTTTAACTAACTTTATCAACATGGTTGAATGCCAATTTACCACCAAACTGAAGTGTATACAGTCCGATTGGGGAGGAGAGTTTCGTCCTTTCACAAATTTTTGTCGTAACCTTGGCATTCTTCATCGCAGCTCATGCCCTCACACAAGTGAGCAGAATGGCTTCGTTGAACATCGTCATCGTCATGTTGTGGAATCTGGGCTTACCCTCCAGGCCCACTCTAGCCTCCTACAACGTTTTTAGCAATTTGCCTTTGAAATCGCCGTGTACTTAATTAATCGGCTTCCTTCTCGTGTCTCCTCAAATAAATCTCCCTTTGAATCTGTCTTTAAACGTAAGCCTGATTACTCCTTTCTACGTGTCTTTGGTTGTCAATGTTTTCCTTATCTTCGGCCGTATAATCATCACAAAATTGACTTTCGCTCAACTCCTTGTGTTTTGCTTGGTTACAACCGTGTTCACCATGGTTATAGATGTCTTGATCCTTCCAATGACTGGATTTATGTCGCTAGACACGTTCGCTTCAACGAACTTGTCTTCCCTTATCAGCCTCCACCACCTACCTCCACTTCATCCTCCTCTGACTCCCCCTATATCTCTATCTATCCTAATCCACCACCTGGTTTTCCACCAACCTCTTTTGACTCATGACCGCCAGCTCCACAACCTGCCCAACCAACACCTGCCTCTCCTTCCTCACCAACATTATCCTCAACCCCTCCCACACCTACCCAACCGGATCCTGTTCCTTCTTCCTCAACAGCTCCCTCATCCCCACCACCCCCGCGACCTCGCCCCTCTAATTTTCGTCCCAATCCTAAACACCCCAACCGTTACAATCCCGCAGCCTATACCGCCACCACTTCCCCATCCCTACCTGTTGAACCTACCAGTTTTACCGTTGCTAACAAATCTATAGAATGGCGCCAAGCTATGGCTGATGAGTTGGCTGCTCTACATAGGAATGGCACGTGGACATTAGTGCCCCCGGTTCCTAATACTAATGTGGTTGATTGTAAATGGGTTTACAGGTTAAAAACGGATGAAAATGACAATATTAGCAAGTACAAAGCTCGGCTTGTAGCTAAGGGCTTCCATCAATAACATGGAATTGACTATCATGAGACTTTTAGCCCGGTCATTAAACCTGCTACCATTCGTACTGTCTTATCTCTAGCCGTCTCAAACAAATGGCCTCTCCGGCAACTGGATATCCAGACCGCCTTTTTACATGGTAACCTTGAGGAAACCGTTTACATGCGTCAGCCACCAGGTTTCATTGATCCAACCAGACCAGATTATGTGTGCCTTTTGAACAAGTCTCTGTATGGGCTAAAGCAAGCTCCTCGTGCCTGGTTTACAAAACTATCAATTGCTCTTCATCAGCTTGGTTTTTATGGGTCTAAAACGGATCCATCACTTTTCATTCTCAACTCCTCGGGCAAGCTTGTCTATCTCCTTGTGTATGTTGAGGACATCATCATCACTGGTAATGATCCTAATGTTATATCTACGATTATCGCTCGTCTAAACTCCATTTTTGCTCTTAAGGATTTGGGGCAGTTACACTACTTTCTGGGGGTTGAAGTCCTTCAGCATGGCTCTGACTTGGTACTTTTGCAACGGAAATATATTCGTGATATCTTGCATCAGGCTGGTCTTGCTGATTGTAGACCTATCTCTACACCTATGAGCCCCTCTCACGTGCTCCTCCTAGATGACAGCCCTTTACTTGATGATAAGTACAGGCAGACAGTTGGTGCTCTTCAATATGCTACTCTTTCTCGCCCTGATATTGCCTTTGCTGTTAACAAGGTCTGCCAGTTCATGCATGCTCCCACTGAAAATTGTCCGGTGTCAACGTATCCTTCGCTACTTACAAAGCACAATCAATCTTGGTCTATGGATTCGTCACAACACGGGCTATCGGCTTCAAGCCTTCTCTGATTCTCATTGGGCTCCCAATCTTCGGGCATTCTCAGATTTAGACTGGACTGGTTGCCAGTCGATCGTAGATCCACGGGGGGATATGCTATCTACTTAGGCTCGAATCTTATTTCATGGTTTGCTCGCAAACAACGAACTGTATCTCGATCTTCAACAGAGTCTGAGTATAAGGCTATTGCTAACACTGTGGCAGAATTAATTTGGTTGAAGTCTCTCCTTCTTGAACTCGGACTCGATAGCAAGGCACCAACGCTTTGGTGTGATAATCTTGGCGCAACCTATCTCACAGCTAATCCTGTATTTCATGCTCGCACCAAGCATGTTGAAGTTGATTATCACTTTGTTCGTGAACAAGTTACTCAAGGGAAATTAAATGTCAAGTTCATCTCTACAGATGATCAAACAGCTGATATCTTTACGAAGCCCTTATCTTCTCAGAAGTTCGAGTTTTTAAGATCCAAGTTGCAGGTCGCACCCCGCCCTAAACTTGCGGGGGAATGTTAGACTATGTCGGTTTATAATTAGAATATTTAATATTGTTTAGGGTACTAAAGTGTAATTAGTTTCTCTATATATTTGGATGTAATCTCTGATTTTAATAATAATCGAAAAACCCAATTCAATTCAAGTTTTGATTTGGTTCATCCTGTAAAATTCCTCGATTTGCTTCTTGCGTTCACTATGAACATCATAGCCTCTATTAGAAATCTCCATGTGTGTTCCCTTTCATTCATGTTAACATCACCACTAGCCACATTATAGGCTCCATCAACCCTCATGCCATACCAGTTCATTGGTATTACTATTGTTCTTGTTCCAATTGGAGATATTTATACAAACAAGAATAAAACCTCAATAAAAAGGAAAAAAAATCAAAAAAGCAATGTTTACATAGAAATGCATGGAAACATGGTACACGAATAGAAAAATTACCTGTAAGAATTGCTCAAAGCAAACAATCATTTTTAAATAGGATATAACAGCTTATATCACAGCATCAAGATTTTCAGCATCTTTAGTTTGAGCGACTTTGTATTGGCAATGCAAATAACAAGCAACAAAAGGAGCAATTGGTGACGAACCAGAGCATTAAACAGAAAATCAGCCACAATTAATTCCAGCAATATTCTGCACCCATGGAATTTAATAAGAATGTGAAGGTGAAATACGAGAGAGACATAGGGAGCAATAGACTGCAAACCATCAGAAGGGGTAAGAACTAGGAACATTTCAAAGAGGAGATGAAATGGGATTAATGATTGGTGAACACAATCATGTAAACCAAACCGACCTTTTACCTTTTTTTATTTATTTACGGTGTATGTATTATATTCATAAATATATATCATGTCAAAACTTTAATAAAAACAATCACGATTTAAAAAAATTCTTTCAAATTGCAAAAAACCGCCCCTTATGGCAAACCAAACCAATCCGGCCAGCTCGGTTTGTCATTTCCCGAAACCACACTAAGCTGCTCTACCCTAAATTTCACAGAACCGGCTGAACTGAACCGTGAATACTCCGAAATGACAAGTTGCCTTGTTATCCACTAGCCTAACTACTTGCCTCAGTGTCTACGCCTGCAGCCAATCTCTAAGAATTCTACTCAAAAATATCAAAAAGTAGAATCAGAAAATTAAGCAAAAACTGTACGGTTTCAAGAATCATTTCAGTTTGAAGATAACACTTCTTTCTTCTTGTTCTTCCGGAGCAATGAGAACCCTTGTAATTCTTCTCTCCTACAACTTTTTCCTAATACCATATCTCTGAGTTAGCTCCAACAAAAAAAGAAGAAACAAGGTTATGAGAACTATTTAAACAAACTAAAAGACACACCTCACAGTTAGCTATTCTCTCATACCTCTCCAAACGAACTTTACAACGTTGTGGTGATTCACCTTCACCTACTGCTTGCCTTAAAAAAATATGAAGGAAAAAAGGACCCTTAACAAGAATATAAGTAAAAGTAGACATTTGTAACTTACCACCATTTGATGGAACAAAATTTCCTTCTGCTCGCCGCTGCACCACTAGATGGTTGACTAACAGGATAATCTTTATGCCATTTGATCATATCAAACTTGCTACCATGAGAAGTTGAGAACTAACAGGTGACACATGCATGTTCTAAGCAAATGTCCATGAAAAAGTAGTGTTAAAAAAGGTTTTGATGCAATGAGAAACAAAGCATGTAAGCACAACAACAAAAAATGATTACCTTTGATAGAGTATAACTTTGACCAGCCTTCTGATCAACGACTCGCTGGATCAGCAAGTTTTTACTTCATTCCACATAGAATCAACATCAACATTGAATCCAATAGCGACAATGATATCATATTTAGATGAAATTTACAACTGTAAGTTGAGTGACACTAAGATCATCTTACATATGTCCCATAAAAAATATGTGACTCAGATATAAAAAAAATCTGGTGAAAACGGATTTGTAACATTCTGTTTGAAATATTGAAATATGAACATACCAGCAAACCTTCGTTTAGTGCAGAAAGCCTAGTAATTACAATGGCTTCTTTACAAGTATTTGAAGGGGGTTCGAAAAACATAACATGTCAAGCAACAAACTAAGCAACAAACACCATGTGGGCATGACTATAATTCATTTATGTCACTAATACATAAAAAAATGTGTAGCTTGATGCTCACCATTATAAACTCATCAAGAATGCTGACATCCAAAACATCAGAATTAACACCAGCGCCAATTCCTTAAATTTTATGAGGTCCTTCATCATCTAATGCAAATTAAGAAAACAAATTATTGGGAAGTTAAAGGAGATTATCATACAAAGGAAAAACTTAATGAAACTAAACATAAAAACATTATGCAAAACATATTATTCAAGATAATGAAAAGTATAATTAAGTTAAATAGCAGGGTGTCCTCCATTTGGAACAAACACTTTCATTTTGGCTCCACATGATATCCTAAACTCAAATCACCCCAAACTAAAGTAGCTCTCCATATACCCCTGGAAAACTTTAATATTTTAAAGTCAAGAAAAAATCACCTTAATTGCAATTTTCTCTTTAAGTAACTTCCCCTCACCCGTCACGGGCCTCAAAAAGCTCCACCTTCACTAAAGCATTTATATAATAAATTTTCATTAAAAGTATTTTTATATTGTAAGCAAATTATCTAACCTTCCAAGGAGTAATAAGACCTTATCTTCTACATCTTTAATCATATACTTAATGCAATCCTATTTGTTCAAATTTAGAAAACAAAACAGAGAGAGAGAAGGGAAAAGAAAGAACGCACTAACAGTTGATGCTGAAACAACGCAACAAAATTCACTGTCATTTACACTAGAGAAGGAACCTACTCAGATAACAATATGTAATGATAATTTCTCACCGATGAACGAACAGGCAACTATATAAACCCTAATGTAACAGATAGTGTGCAGAATAATAATCCCAAAAACACAAGAAGCAAAAAGATACACAATGGAAAATGAGAAATCAGAGAAAGAACATAACAACAGCAAAAAAAAAATAATAATAAAAAAAAAAAAAAAAAAGTAAACCGTGTCAAGGAACAAGCACAATGATCCTACCATCTTTGATTACGTCTTAACATGCATAGTTCAACAATAATATTTTCACGCATCTCAGACAAGACAGAAAAATAGCATATGATTATAAAATATGGAAAACCAATGATGCTAAAACAGAAATGTAAGAGTAATAAAAAACTAACACCACATGCTGATCAAGATGACTAGATTGTAAATGCTTACAAATTCAAATGTTTGTTTGATGTCATTCATCCAGTAAAATTCCTTGACTTGCTTCTTGTGTGTGTTCTCAACATCAGTCTCTGTTAGAAAATCCCATGTGCATTCCCTTTTGTTCATGTCAAAATAAAATTCATTTAAAAAAAAAAGGAAATCCTGAAAGGGTGACCAAACCCATTATTTTTGGGGCTTCAAACCACCATTAGCCACATAATCAGGCTCCATAACCCTCCCACCAATACCAGTTCATTGGTATTACAATGGTTCTTGTTTCAATTGGAGATATGTATACAAACAAAAAATAAACCTTCAATAAAAAGAAAAAAAAAATCTAAATGCAGCATTTACCTAGCAAATGAATGGAAAACATGGTACAAGAAGAGAAAAATTACCTGTTAGAAATGATTGAAGCAAACAGTCATTTTGACACAGTAAATAACAGCTTATAACACAACAAAGGATTTTCAGCATCTTTAGTTTTGGCCGAGTTTGTTAGTGGCAATGCAAGAAAACAAGCATTGAAAGGAGCAATTGGTGAAAAAGCAAACCTTTAACCAGGAAATCAGCCATAGAGGACTAATTCTAGTAATATTATGCACCCCTGGAATTTGATAAGAATGTAGAGGGGAAATACCAGAGAGAAAGTGTGTAGCAATATACTGCAAACCATCACAAACGGTAAGACTAGGAAGATTCCACAAAGAAAATAAATAGGATTAACGATTGATAAAAACAATCATGTAAACCGAACCGACCATTTAACGTTTTTCATTTACTTATGGAGTATGCATTATATTCATAAATCTTTATCATTTCCAATATTTGATAAACACATTAATAATTTTGAAAAAATTGATTCAAAATGTTAAAACTGCCCTGTATGGCCAACCCACCGAATCCGGCGAGTTCGGTTTATCATTTGCCCGAAACCGCAGTAAAAATCTGTTCGGTCCAGAATTTTAGACAAAACCGGCTGAACTGAACCATGAGCACTCCTAAATGACAAGTTGCCTTGTTTGCCACTATACCATCTACTTGCAGCAGCATCAAAGCCTGCAGCCAATCCCTAAGAATCATAACAAGAAAACATTATGAAAGTAGAATAAAAAAACTAAGCAAAAATTGTATGGTATCATGAATCTGTTGGGTTAATCTTGACGGGTCAAATCGGGTAAACGGGTCGGGTCGTATGTTAGTATTTGAGATAGTTTTATATTAATGATTGGTTTTTATTTTAATGTATTTAATAAGTTAGATTAGAATTGGTAGTTCTTTGACCTAGTTTCTTGGAAGTTGGAAGTTAATGTGGGGTTGAAAAGTGAAGGTAGGTCCGATTCTTTAGTTTGATATTTGAGTTTACGTAAGTAGGTGCCGCTGCTTTTGTAAGGCTATAAATAGCCACCTTTAGTGAATAAAGAAAGCAAGTTCTTTGATTTGGCATTATATATATTTCTTCTTTTCATTTTGTTCGTAAAACCACAAAACCATTCAAGTTCCATTGTATATATCAAAGGTTTGTTCCAATAGAATCATTTCAGTTTGAAGATTACACTTCTCTTTTCTTGTTCTTTCCGAGCAATTAGATACCTCGTATTCTTCTCTCTTGTAGCTTTTTCCTAATACCATATCTTTGAGTTAGCTCCAACAAAGGAAGAAGAAACAAGGTTATGAGAACTAATTAAAAGAACTAAAAGACATACATCAAGGTTGGATATTCTCTCATGCCTCTCCAAACGAAACTATGATGATTCACCTTCACCTACTACTTGCATCGGAAAATATAAAAACAAAAAACGAGTTGAAAGTGGGGTATTCTCATGCACGTATAATTTTGACCAACAATTGCATTCACCTAAAAAGTAGATTTTTTCTTCTTTTCAACTACTTGAAAGTGGGGTATTCTCATGCATGGAATTTAACCCTTGGTGATCTTGATTTTACACTTTGAGAAAATTTAATGCTTTTCGTGTTGAAAAAAAGAAAGTTGCACTCAATGTTGTAAAAATCGGACTAGTCGGCCGATTAATCGGCGACTAGTCGGGAATCGGTGAGGCACCGATTGGATTTTCCCTAATCGGAGCAAAAAATCGCTAATCGGTCAAATTGGTCAAAATAGGGAAAAAATCGGTCCTAATCGGACCTAGTTGGCCGTTAGTCGGACCTTAATCTACATTTTTGCAGAATCCGGCGACTTTCCGGCGGAAATCCGGCGAACTTCAAAAAATCCGGCGAAAATTTCAAAAATCCGACCAGATTTGTTTATATATATATAAAACTAAACATATTTATAAAAATTACATATAAAAATGTGTGTGTATATATATAAAAATGAAAATTATATATAAAAATTCCAAAACGATTAATCCCGATTAATCGCTAGGCGGTACCCCACCGCCCGACTAGCGCCTAGCGATTTTTACAACACTGGTTGCACTAATAATCTAAAAAAAGGGGATTAAAGAGGAAGAAAACCAGAGAAATGTGATCAGAAAAGTTTAATGTCGATCTGGAAAACACCAAACAAAACCTAAAAGATTAAACTAAAAAGCACTACTTTTATTCTCATCCAAATGACAAAAGAAACAAAGAATAAATATAAACTCACCTCAAATATAGGTGAACTTAGGTTGGCCTTCTATGTAAACATCAACCTTGGCAACAGTTTCAAAATCTAACCGCACGCCATCAAGTGTGTTAGGACATGATATGTTTCTTGATTCCATAATAGCAACTGATTAAGCTCTTCTTAGACCTAAAACTCTCTTAGGGATGGGGAAACAAAAACCAATAATGATATCGAAGAAAATGATGACTAATAAACTAGAAAATGGTGAACACGATTACATGATCAAAGCATTTAACTGCAATAAACCTAACATAAAAGCATAATACACATGTATGTGTGATATAAAATGTATAAAGGACAACTAACTTGATCACAGAAAAAGGCAAATCAAAAATCAATTATCAATCATCAGGAAGTGTGGTTAGGTCTTTAATTCCATTTTTAGGTCTGTTAGAATATTGGCCCAGGAAAACAGAGATAAGACTCGGTATATTGTGAGAACAACCACGACTCTTTTTATTAATATGAAGAATAAAAGACCACATCTTAAAATCTATACAATGACCTTCTTTTATATTACTTCTAACCTTAATTACCATGAAATCACAGCTCAAACACTGCTGGATGATAGCCTATTCACAGCCAAATTATTCAATACTTTCCTAATATTAACCTTGACTAACATATTCTATCAAGATTAATTTCTAACATTCTCGCCCTTAATCTTGATGTTGTACCACCTTGGTCTTGAATTCTAGTCGCTGGAACCATGTTTCTTCCAAGTTTTATCAATCATTGATCTTCAAATCTACTTCACATAGCTTCTGTTCTATTTTCTTCCTTGCTTGCAGCCTTGCAAACCTGCTATCACAACAAACTTGGTTGCTTCACATAATCGCCTCTATAGGATCATCTCACACGAATACAAACCTGAATCGCACATGTCTTCTTCCTTGCTTGCAACCTCGTTCGTGTCACACGAAAACTTTCCCACATTCTTTTTTTTTCACCTATTGTTTCACACAGCAACAACAAAATTCTCCTTTTTTTTTGTTTGCTTCATCTCAAAACATGGTACAAGAAGAGAGAAATTACCTGGAGCGAATTGATTGAAGCAAACAGTCAATTGACACAGTAAATAACAGCTTATACCACAACTCAAGATTTGAACATAAAGAACAACTAATTTGATCACAGAAAAGCGCAGATCAGAAGTCAATCATCAGAAAATGTTGTTAGGTCACTTAATATCAATTTCAAATCCAGGTTACTTGCTAAAATCCGTGTCAACTTGATCAAATAGCATCATAAGCTAAAATCAATTACTAAAAAAACACAGAAAATAAGATATAAGTGATGATTTAGATACTTGCTAAAAGCAACATCTTCTTGATCAAATAGACTCGTAAGCTAAAATCTATTACTTGAAAGTAAAACACTGAAAATAGAAAATAAGTCATGCTTTAGATACATACCATAGCACCCCCAAATCTGCCTTCACCAAGCTTGTTTGCATAATTAAAATTGTTTGTAGAAATTTGTAATTTCTTCAATGAGAATATCCTTCATGTTGATTCCTTCTTCCATTTCTCTTTTATGTTTACATAGAAAATGCATGGAAAACATGATAAATAAGTAAAAAATTACCTGGTATGGATTGGGTGATGCAAACAGTTAGCCTATACCATAGCATCCATATTTTCAGCATCATTGATGATCGAATCTGTTATTGGCAATTCAAGAAAACAATTGTTAGAAGGAGCAACTAGTGAAGAATCAAACCTGTGACCAGGAAACGAGCCACAAAGGACTAATTCCAGCAATAATTGCACCCTGGAATTTGATAAGATTGTGGAGGAGAAATACCAGAGAGAAATAGGGTAGGAATAGACTATGAACCCGAGGTAGGAGTATTCCAAAGAGATGAAGAAACAGAATTAACAGTGGTTAATGGTAAAAGAGTGAATTGATCGCATATTATTGATAGCTTAGGTTACATTATACAGAGTTTACAATAAAACCCTAAAAACCTAAACGGGCCCTTTGGGCTCAACCCTAATAATAATCAATACTAAACCCTATAATAATATAGTCTAATACTCCCCCGCAGTCGTAGCGGAAGTAACCTTACGCTATGACTGGAAAACATAAAATAACATAAAACTAAAAATAATAAGATAAACATGCTTCGATCAACGTGAATATCCAAACTTTTGCCAACAAATTAATATTGTGCTTGATGTTATCATCCAAATCTTGGTTGATTGTGCTATCCATAATGCTCTTGATAGTTCCTTGGTTCTTGATTTCCAGAATTAAAACTGATAACTAACGACCGTAGTCGTTGGCGTTGTCTCGAGGCTAGCAAGCGGCAATCTCTTGGATCCGTAGATCAAGAGATGACATATGTAGATAAAACTAAAAAATAAAAATAAAACAAGACCGGTGACCGTGGTCAAATGACGGTCTCTTGGATCCGTAGATCAGGAGATAAGATCCGTAGATCTTAAAAAAAAATCAAATCAAACACGTAGCTTGAGATTGGTGTGCGTAGACCATGGTCCTTGGTGCGGCTAAAACACCGATAAATAGAAAGAAAAAGAAAGAAAAAAAAGGAAATATAGTGACTGATGCACGTTAAAAGCCATAATCCAGAAACAAACCAAGAGAATGGATGTGAACAAACCAAAAGAATGGAGATAAGTAATAGGTTTAAATATTCAACCGATAACGAAGCTTTATTCAATTAAAACTAGAAAATAAAGAAGAAACCAACATAAAAACAAAGGTTGGACAGGGTGGCGGCGATGGCGGCACACCGCCCTGTCTAGGGTTTGAACTCGGTGGTGACGGCTAGGGTTTGTATATTTTTGTGGTGGTGCAGCGGAGAAAAAGGTACTCAGAACACTAAGGCTCTGTAACCATGTAAGATGGTAAAAGAGTGAATTGATTATTATTGATAGGTTAGGTTACAATATATAGAGATTATAATGCAAACCCTAAAACCTAAATGGGCCCGTGGGCTCATACTAATAACCCTAATAATATTGTCTAATACTCTCCCGCAGTCGTAGCGGAAGTAACCAGACGCTATGACCGGGAAACAAAAAAAACCATAAAACAATAATAATATGATAAACATGTTTCGATCGACTTGACTATCCAAACTATTGCCAACAAACAATATTGTGATTGAAGTTGTCATCCATATTTTGGTTGATTGTGCTATCCATAGTTTGCTTGATACTTCATGGTTCTTGATTCTTGGAATATTAAGTTGAGACCTGACGACCGTAGTCGTTGGCGATTTCTCGAGGCTAGCAAGCAACACTCTTTTGAATCCGTAGATCAAGAGATGACAAAAGTAGATATAAATATAAAAAGAAAACAAGACCGGGTGACCGTGGTCAGTTGGCGGTCTCTTGGATCCGTAGATCTAAAAATAATAGAAAATTTAATCAGATCGTAGTTTGAGATCGATGGCCCTGGACCGTGGTCCTTGATGCGGCTAAAACACCGATTAACGAAAAATATAAAAAAAACAAAGAAGAGAAATAAAGGAAATATAGTGTTGCTGCACGTTAGAAGCCATAATCTAGAAACAAACCAAAAGAATGGATGTGAACAAACCAAGAGAATGGAGATAGGTAATAGGTTTAGATATTTAATCGATAACGAAGCTTTATTCAACTGAAACTATAAAAAAAGAGAAGAAACGAACATAAAACAAAGGTGGGACAGGGCGGCGGCGGTGGCGGCACACCGCCCTGTCTAGGGTTTGAAGTCGGTGGCGAAGGCTAGGGTTTGTATGTTTTTGTGATGGTGCAGCGGAGAATAAGGTACCCAGAACCCTAAGGCTCTGATACCATGTTAAATGGTAAAAGAGTGAATTGATTGAATATTATTGATAGCTTAGGTTACATTATATAGAGTTTACAATAAAACCCTAGAAACCTAAACGGGCCCTTTGGGCTCAACCCTAATAATAATCAATATATTATTAGACTATATTATTATAGGGTTTAGTATTGATTATTATTAGGGTTGAGCCCAAAGGGCCCGTTTAGGTTTTTAGGATTATAATACAAACCCTAAAACCTAAATGGGCTCGTGGGCTCATACTAATAACCCTAATAATATTGTCTAATATTAGACAATATTATTAGGGTTATTAGTATGAGCCCACGGGCCCATTTAGGTTTTAGGGTTTGCATTATAATCTCTATATATTGTAACCTAACCTATCAATAATAATCAATTCACTCTTTTACCATCGAAAAAAAAAAAAAAAAAAAACCTAAACGGGCCCTTTGGGCTCAACCCTAATAATAATCAATACTAAACCCTATAATACTCAACCCTAATAATAATCAATACTAAACCCTATAATAATATAGTCTAATAAACATTTGGTGAAATAGTTAGCTGCCAAACCAAACCAGTTTGGTTTCTCATTTCCGAAACCATAGCGATCCGGCCTAGAATTTTTGTCAAAACCAGCCAAACCGGAGCGTAAACACTCCTAAATGACAATTGCTAGACATATGGTTTAGTACTTGAGTTACTTGAGTTGGTTAGCAAATAATCAAATTACAAAATAAAAAAAATAAAAGGATGGTAGTGACAAACCTTGAGAAGATCAAAAACCTTTTCACATATACATTTTTGTTGAATGGTTGCTTATGTTGTTGCAGCATGTCCAGGGGGATGCAAAATGTCCTTTTTTTGTAAGCCTTCTTTACAGAAGCCACAATAATAACGTCAGTTGACATAGCTGGCTGCCAACCAATATCAGACCGACGAATCTAAAAAACAAAAAATATGATAATAATAATAATTACACATTGACAAATCTAATATAAACAAACTGATATAAGAAACCACACAAATTATAATGTTGAGAGTATAGAATGCAAGTTGCCTTGTTTCCCACTGGACCATCTCTTTACTTCAGCAACAAGACCTTCAGCCACTCTCTAAGAATCATACACAAACATATTAAAACAATGAAATAAAAAATTAAGGAAAAGTTTTATGGTTTCATGAGTGATTTCAATATAAATACTATACTTCCCTCTGCTTGTTCTTTCTGAGCAATGAGATCTCTCGTATTACTCTCTGCCAAAGCTTTTACCTAAGACCATATCAGAGAGTTAACTCCTTCGAAAGAACAAGGTTATGAGAAGTAATTAAAAGAATTGAAAGGCATACAACACGATCACGCAAAGCCTCACAAAATGATCAATACGCCACTATGGTGATTCACCTTCACCTACTATTTGCGTTAGAAAATATAAATGAAAAATATAAAGATAATCCGAATATAAGAAAAGAGACATTTGTAACTTACCGTCCCGTGATCAAGAGTATAGTAATAAGAAAAAGAAGTTAAAAACCTCTGTAACTTAGAAGTTCGGCTACTAAAATAAACGTTGATGAGCTTGATCAAGAGTATAGGATGTGATGAAACAGAAATTGTTAGGTAGTTCTCAATCAAAAGTAGGATCTTTGCAAACCCTTCCACTAGAACTGCATGAACAGACTCATTTTCATCGGCATCAACAGACTCAAAACTATTTCTAATATTCCAAAAAGACCTAAACACCGGATAGCAGCTCTCTGAACATCCAAGTAGATGTGTTTGGCCTGCAGTACGAAATGGCATTAGATTAGAGAAAGAAAGAAGGATATATCTTAATATCTGCAAAATTTCAACAATGCCAGGTGACAACATAACCCTGGAAGTAGCAAAGAGTGCTGCAAATGAGTAGGTTTAAAGGTGTTCCCATGCATCCAACATAAAGGTATTGTGAAATTCTTAAAGAAGAGCGATCACAAAAAGACAATGCAACCAGTCCATGAAATTTGCTGTTCTTTCCCTGCATGGTTGTGCCAGCTCAGCAACAACTGATAAAACGACTTGTTCAAATTCTCGTTGATTGGCGTGTACTGTTTTAGCCAATCCTGACACAACATCAGCCCAGTCTCGTTCACCACCTAGACTAATTCCATCTCCTAACACAACTTTATTCTCATCATCATCTACCTCATGCTGAAGAGGGCTGTTTAGTAATTCTATCACAAAGACTGCAGCAACCTTATGATTGGTAGCATTGGAGAAATCAAGCATTGATCCAAGCAAAAGAAGTTGGCAAGCTGTAAACCGATTAGTTTGTCCTGAAACAATCATAGAGTTAGATAATTGTACAAGGTTAAGTAATGATCTGAATAATCTTACCAGCAACAATATGAGTTTTAACCAGCTCGATATATTCAGAAACTGATTCAGGAAGACTCTTTTCTAAGAGATCATTACTATCTGAAGCTTCTGATGCAAATAATGCAGCTTCAGTTCCTGATGTCATGGCAGCATCAGAGCCCTTTGCCTATTTTCACCACAAATGAGGGCAGTAAACATTTCTTAGTTAAGCCACTGTTAGTTTAAAGGTAATGAATAGAATTTAATGGTACGAATATTCCAAAGAGGAGATGAAACGGGATTACAATTAGTGAAAACAGTTTGGTAGAGCAGCCAAACCAAACCAGTTCGCTTTATCATTTATCGAATCCATAATGGTCCAGAAAAGCATTTGAGACCAATAAACCTACCAGAAAAGTATAGAACACATATGTATGTGAGATATATAATGCATAATGGACAACTAATTTGATCACAGAAAAGGACGAATCAAAAATCAATCATCAGGAAGTGTGGTTAGGCCAATTAATTCCATTTTCAAATCCAGATTGCTTGCTAAAAGCCATGTTGATCTTATTTGACCAATCAGAGTCATTAGCTAAAAATCATTGACTTAGAAGAAAAACACTGAAAAGCATAATATGCATATGCATATGTATATGTGATACGTAATGCAGAAAGGACAACTGATTTCATCACAGAAAAGGACGGTTCATAAGTCTATCATCAGGAAATGTTGTTAGGTCACTTAATATCATTGTGGAAGAAACAGAGAAGGAAATAATGATATACAAAAATAAACAAACCCAACAAAAGTGGCCACTATCTCAGGTCAAGCTAAGACTTCCAAAGTCAAGAGAGCAAGAAGGAAGATCATGTATTCCTACAAAAAGTGGCAAACAGCTTTTTTGCCCAATTTAATTTGTTACTTCGACTCTTCGAGTTTTAACATCAGGTCTTAACATCATATGTCAGCTCCTGCACATAACAATTATGTAATGTATCTTAACAACATTATCATGCCATAGCTTGGATAATTGAAACAACTCACAATTAAAGAGGCTTAAGGTAGAAATCCAACCTGGATTCTTTGGTATGAACCCAATTCCAGTATCTCCAATCTTTTATTCTGGTTATTGACATTGATTTGGTGGCGATCGACAAGCAAACTCTTCTACTAATTTTATCCACCCACACTTCCAGTACGGTTTCAAATATCAAATATATACAAATAACAAAACACAACACTTAAAATGTAATCTAAAGCTGCTACAACGGAAATAGTTTGTTAGTTACCACTGCAAAAAGAAAACAGAGAGATTATATGGAAAACTAAACCAAACCTCTGGTAAGGTCCCATGTTAACAATATCTCTAGTTGCATCATGCATAATTCAAAAAAACCAAAAATGTATTAAAAAATATGTAAATTAAAAATTATTGAGATGATCCATAAGTGTTCTTTGCTATTAAAGCCACAAGGTCTAGCATTTGCAACATCAAAGGATACCCAATTTGTAACACTTTTCAACTAATGTTGATTCAAGCATTATCTGTCCACATTTCTCTTAATAAAATTCCAACATCATTAAACCCTATCCCATCATGCTACTACATAATCATGGAGTCAATTTCGTATAAAAATACAGTTCAAAAAATCAAAGGAAAACATAGAGACTTCATAACCAACAGTCTGCAATTTAGGGGTAATTTCTTATAAACTATAGTAATCAATCATTCATAAAAATAATCTTAAACTTCAATGATCTTTAGGTTTAATTCCAAACCAAACGAACGTTAACCCATAACGCCCAAAAAACCCAAAATGAGGCATAAAATTAAAAGCTAAAAACCCTAATTGAAAAGTAAAAATAAACCTTCAATTAAAAGTAAAAAACATCTAAATGCAGCATTTACCTAGAAAATGAACGGAAAACATGGTACAAGAAGAGAGAAATTACCTGGAGCGAATTGATTGAAGCAAACAGTCAATTGACACAGTAAATAACAGCTTATACCACAACTCAAGATTTGAACATAAAGAACAACTAATTTGATCATAGAAAAGAGCGGATCAGAAGTCAATCATCAGAAAATGTTGTTAGGTCACTTAATATCAATTTCAAATCCAGGTTACTTGCTAAAATCCGTGTCAACTTGATCAAATAGCATCATAAGCTAAAATCAATTACTAAAAAAACACAAAAAATAAGATATAAGTGATGATTTAGATACTTGCTAAAAGCAACATCTTCTTGATCAAATAGACTCGCAAGCTAAAATCTATTACTTGAAAGTAAAACAGTGAAAATAGAAAATAAGTCATGCTTTAGATACATACCATAGCACCCCCAAATCTGCCTTCACCAAGCTTGTTTGCATAATTAAAATTGTTTGTAGAAATTTGTAATTTCTTCAATGAGAATATCCTTCATGTTGATTCCTTCTTCCATTTCTCTTTTATGTTTACATAGAAAATGCATGGAAAACATGATAAATAAGTAAAAAATTACCTGGTATGGATTGGGTGATGCAAACAGTTAGCCTATACCATAGCATCCATATTTTCAGCATCATTGATGATCGAATCTGTTATTGGCAATTCAAGAAAACAATTGTTAGATGGAGCAACTGGTGAAGAATCAAACCTGTGACCAAGAAACAGGCCACAAAGGACTAATTCCAGCAATAATCTGCACCTGGAATTTGATAAGATTGTGACCAGGAAACGGGCCACAGACGCAATGCCTCTCCAAATGATCTTTACGCCACTACGATGATTCACCTTCTCCTATTATTTGTGTTAAAAATATAAAGGAAAAATATAAATATAATTCGAATATAAAAAAAAAAGACATTTTTAACTTACCTCAGTGTGATGGCAGACAAGTATGATTTTGACCAACGCTTGCCTTCACCCAAAAGTAAAGTTTTTTCTTCTTTTCCACTACTTCAAATTTAGGTATTCTTGTTTAATTAGCAATAAGATAACACACTTGGCACATAAAATCCTTTTTATACATTGTGTAAAGTCAAATAGCTAGCAACAATCAGAAAACAATCACAAGAACCATAAGCCTGAAAATTTGAAAATTTATAAGATCAGCAAATTTACAAACTGATTACAAGGATTTGCATATAACCCACATATTAAGAACCAAATTCACTAATTTACTACTAGCTCCAGTAACCCTTAAGTCAAATCCAATATCAGTAAGATAAATATTTAAACAGCAAATTATCTCTAGCTACTTATGAGTGCAATCAGCCACTAAACTCTGATTAAATTAAGTTTACTGGTAACATAAATCTGTTAGTTTCAACTAGTTTTTAATGACTCAATTGAATATTTGGAAAGAAAAGCATACCCATCAGAGGAGCCTTTTGTGAAACATGAGTGAAAATCAATAAGCACAAGAACCTAGGTGAGCCAATGTACTGTTTTCATGTAAGATGTCCCTGTAATTAAGATTTTACTTCTGTAAGAACTAGAGAAGAAAAAATTATATACAAAAATAAACAAAGCAAACAAAAGTGGCCACCGATATAAGTTAACCAAAGACTTACAAAGTCAAGAGAACAAGAAGGGAGGTCAAGTACTCCAACGAGAAGTGGCAAACAGCTTTTTTTGCCTGTCTAATTTGTTACTTCGACTTTAAACATCGGGTCTTAACATCATAAGTCAGCTCCTAAATATAATAATTATGCAAGTGCTTGCATAATCTTAACACATTATCATGCCATAGCTTGCATAATTAAAACAACTCAGGATTAAAGAGGCTTAAGAAGAAATCCAACCTGAATTCTGTGGTATGAACCCCAACTCCAGTATCTCCAATCTTTTATTCAAGTTATTAACATTGACTTGGTGGAGATCAACAAGCAAACCCGTCTAGCAATTTTATCCAACCACACTTCCAGTACACTTTCAAATGTCAAATATATACAAATAACAAACCCAACACTCGAAATGCAATCTAAAGCTGCAACAGCAGAAATAGTTTGTTAGTTACCCCTGCAACAAAAAAACAAAAAAAAATACAGAAAACTAAACCAAATCTCAAGGTCTGGTCCAATGTCACAGATAACTCTAGTATTAAAAAAAAACAACGGTGTACAAAGAAATATGCAAATTTAAAACTATTGAGATGTATTTGAGATATTCTTTAAGTGGTTCTTTGTTCTTAGAACCACAATGTCAAGCATTTTAAACATCAAAGGATACCCAATTTGTAACACTTTTCAACTAATGTTGATTCAGGAATCTTCTTACTACAAGTCTTTTAATAAAATTCCATCATCATTAAACCCTATCCCATCATGATACTATATAATCAGGGCGTCAATTCCACATAAACATAAAGACTAAAGGAGAACATAGACTTCATAAACCAATAGTCGGCAATCAAAGAGACTGATGTAATCAATCATTCATGACAAGAATCTTATATTCCAGTGAAATTCATGTTTAAATCTGAACCAAACGAACTTTCACCCCCAACACCCGAAAAACCCTAAATGAAGCGTAAATCAAAACCTAAGAACCCTAATTAATAAATAAATATCAAAATGCGTAGAAAACGATGAATAAAACAACAACATTAACATAATACTTCCCTTCTTTAATTGAACAGAGCGAGAAAGGAGATCAAATATGTCTTCCGTACACAGATCTTGACCTTAATAGTTACGTGTAAGCCTCACAGCGTCTATTACACATCTCCGGCATCGTGAAATTGAAGATACAAACGCCACGAAACTCTCTCGTATGTCACCGCTACTGGTCCGTTGCCGGCGATCGGAGTACCGCACCTCGGGATGATGTCGGTGACGGTGGAGATCGATGACGGTTGTGTTATAGCAGAAGAGAGAATGTGACTCTGGGGTTTAATGGTGTTGATGTTAGAATGAAGAATCAGCGGGATTTTATGGTTCCTCAAGTTAACCAACGGTCCGAAATGGCGAAATGATTTGTTTATTAATTAATTGATGATTGATATGGTAATATTTCCGTATAATTTTACTTTTTTATTTAACTGTCTAAATATGTGTATGATTTGGTTAGTAGATTTTGTTATGATTATAACTAGTTTTATTTATATAAACTTATAGAGAATCATCTTGACTTTTATAAATAGTATAGTTATTACTTATTACAACAGTCAAATGTCGTGAAGTGAATTTACGACATCACTTAATATCAAATTTAAAAACTTGAGTTTAATCGAATTTGAAATATTGATATTGGAATGTATTTTTATTTTTTAATATAAGATGTATTTACATGTTTTTTTATTGTGTCCATTAAGATTTGAGTTATCAATACAGTTGTTTATATTAAAGTAATAAAACAAATATTTTAGTACTCTTGTTTTTTTTCAAAAAAAAGAAAAATGCTAATAATATATTCCTTAAAAACTTAAAGTATCAATACTAAATTATATTTTTATTGCACAAAATATTCTTAAATCATTTTTTTGTTATATCCATAACTAGGTTATAACCCCGTATATTACACGGGTTAAATAAAAAATATTAAAAATTAATGAAAAGTTAGAAAATATAAAACACTATTTTGTTATAAGATATAATTAAAATTATGTGTGATGAGTACTTTAGTTAATAAAATATTGTTTTAAAACTTTTATTTTATAAAAGTATTTTTTAAAAGAAACATTTTGTTCTAAGATTATTATTTTTGAATGTCATTTAAAAAAATCACTGTTCAAAACTATGGTTTTTATTTATTTTGTAAAAATAATTTTTCGTATTTAAAAAAGTTTGCTTTGATAAAATATCATTTTATATATATCTAATTGTTTAAGAACTTCGGGTTTCAGTTATTTTTTATTTTTTAGAACAACGGTTTTATATAAAACTTTTATTAAAAAAAGATCAGTTTTAGAATATTTCATATGTGTAAAAAGATACATTGTTTAAAAAATTCATAGTTTTTAAAAAAAATTCAAAAAAAGTGTATTTTTAATCAAAGTATTTAGTTTTTAATTAATCAAAAAATATTAATTTTAAAAAATTTGGAATGTTTAAAATAAGAGAGAGAGGGAGAATTTAGAAATTAATTATTTTATCTTTTTAAAATTAATAAATGATTTTGAGAGGAAAAAGATGATAGAATTAACGAGATGATTACGTGTGTTCATCAATGTAATCATTTATTATATATATTAAATATTAAATATTTTATATATGTCCACACAATATAATCATTTATTAATATGGATTATATTTCAAATTTGTTTTTATTTTATGAAGGAGAGAAACAATAATTTATTAGTCTTGTCTTTGCCTGCTTTTTTTTTTTTCATTTCAAACGTTGCTTTTTTTTCATTTCAAACGTTAAATTTATATATGTTACATTATTCAATTGATTGACTATGACCCTTAATTTATATAAAAATATATTTTTAACCCATTCTCACAGCATGATGGTAATAAAAAGCCTTTTACATTTGAAAAATCCAGACGTTAAATCCAAACTTTGTATTACATTTAATTAAAAAATAATTATTTATTGATAAATATTATGATCTCTCAATGAAATATCAATATAATTCATTTTGATATTTTTATAAGTAAGATAGTTTACTAATATTATTCTGTGTAGCGGAACAAGTAGGCTAGGTTGAAATTTATGCGATTAGGTTTTGAAATTTGATGGTTTTAGTGGCCAATCGATAAGTGGCGGATCTTGAGCTTTCTTATAACGGGGGCGGGGGTGAAATTAAATTTTTTAGTGAGGGCGAACTCGATATACACTACCAGGCTAAAAATTTACACTATCAGACCGAAAATTAATACTACTGATCTAAAAAGAGAGAGGGTAACCCCCCCCCCCCAGCCCCTTATGTCCTCCGCCCTTACAACTGATGGTTTGAAATTTGAAAGCATCTGCTCAAACCCTTTTTGTTATTTTAAAGTATACAATTGTGTATGAACTAGTATTAAACCCTCACGTGTTACAATGTAAAATGAAAAATTTTAAGTAAATCGGTGTCTTACAAGGGGTGCATTGATAGCACCTGAAATGTTAAATAAAATGACAAACATGTTTGGTGATAGTCTTAAATAATTATGTAACTATCCGTTAAAACATAAGAATATATCATATGGGTATTAATTAAAAAAAAATTGTTTGAGGGAGGAGGGTTCTCGAATCGAACTAGCGTCCCACTTAAGAGCATTCACAACCCACCATCCGTATCCATCTCTATAATTACACTAAAAAACACTATTTTTTCTCTCTCTTTTTCAATAAAATAATATTTTTTTATACTTTTATCATTACATTTTCTCTCTCCTCCACTCACAACCACTTTCAACAAATATTAAAAAATTAATAGAGATGAACAGTGTTTTATCAAATATAGAGATGAACAGTAACATGTTCTCTATCCTCCACTCACAACCACTAATAACCATTCCCTATAATATAGAGAACACACTCACAAATTTATAGAGAACCTGCTGTGAATGCTCTAAGCGCATGACATTAGGTTGTACTTTGTACTTTGTAGTACCAACAAGCCATACACTAACTTATATATAAATTCAAATTTAATAGAATATTATTTAACGAAAACTCAAAGGAAAATTGTAAAACCATGCAGTGAGGGGCTGTACATCACGCAACAAAAGTGGTAAACAATAACAGAGATAAAGTGTGAAAGCATCGACACTTGCTAATTGTTTTTATTTTAATATTTTTAATTATTAATTATTAATTATTAATTTATATATTACTAATTACCAACTTTATTATGCTTAGTGGGTTGTATAATATGCTTAACATGTTGTATCTACCTTTGTATCTTTTTTTATCCTTAGTTTCTTTCTTATCTTAATCCAATACTTTTATACTTTAACAATTTGGCCCTAATAATTTTTTTACTTTCAACTTTGGTTTCTTATATTTTTCAGATTTTATAAATTTTTTTACGGTTCGGTTTAAATTTTGCGAGTTAACTCACCGCAGCGTACGTGTGTGGTTTAATGTTTTTACCATATATTTTACCTGTTTAACGACCCCGTCGCAACGTGCTGGTTCTAGATTGACTTACTTATTGTTTTATATGTTTTACGTTCCGTTTATACGGTTTAACATTTTTACACCTACTTTTCGTTCATTTTTATTTTTATTTTTATTACGAGCTTTTTGGATGTTAGTAGTCATTAACGGTGACGTGTCATTGGTACTACTTGACATGATTTTACGCCCCCCGCTGCAACGCAGGGGGCTTAAGACTAGTTATATATATTGACCAGCTATCATTTTAAATTTGTAATACAAATAATTTGACCAAATTAAAATAACAAAATGGTTTAAACTGTCAAAACGTTAAAGTCGGACGACCCACCCAATCTAGATATTTGGGTTTGTGGTTTCTAGAAATCATAGGTAGTGGTTTGGTCCAAGTGTTTCATCAAAACTGATCAAACAAAGCATATAAACAACTTTGTGAATAAGTTTAGAAGTTTGCTCACTGTAATATTGTGACACCCCTTCCCTTTATTGAAATGAATATTAATTTTTGTGTATGTTGTGTGTTGTTAAGTTCTAAACGTTTGTGATAGTTTTGAAGGTGATATTGGCCATGAACGAAACAAAAAACGGTAGAGGCCAGAGGCCATAAATGGAGTTCGCGGTGGTTATGGATGAGAATGGTGAGAGATATCTAGGCTCTAATACCATAATAATCCTTGTATATACAATTGATCATCAACATACAATACATTGGAATTATTTAGAATACCAACAAAACCTACAAACTAAGGTATGTTGAAAGGATGTATGTGTTTAATATAAGATATACATGGCTCAGTTTACTCGTTTTTCTCACCTTGATGATATTGTCTGTTTTTTTAATAATAAAAGCCTTAAATACAAGTTTAAATCGATTTCATATTATATAAATCTTTAATGATATGGTATCAAATTGCCAAGGTACAAAATAATGGGTTATGTACTTTATAAGAGACGATTAGCAAGTTATAAGTAGAAGCAAATCAATTCGGGTTTCTTACAAGCGAGTAACCTTTGGCTCGAACATCCATTATAAGAAACATATTTGCAAGCGAAATAGCTTGATCCGAGTTGGCTCGAGATATTAAGGAACTAATGAGGCGAGTAAGCCATAATATGCATGAACAACATTGGGTGTATTTATTTGTTGAGTTTCGAGTTTCTTTGATTAAATTTATCTAAATTTAACCACTATTTAAACTTGATTAGTTATAATTATAAATATGAATGAATTGATGACAATCCACGCGCGGTCTCTCCAGATGATGAGGTTAAGTTTTGACGTTTCCTCATTTTTTATATTAAACTCATGAGTATATTTTAGTTATTTAATTATTATATACTAGAACCTTTTCAAAGTATTTACACAAAACAAAACATATTATTAAACTTTCAATTTTACAAATATAGAAAAGCCTAAAAATTTTTTCACATGTGTAGATATAATATATAATTTATTTATATATATAATTTTCACATGCATAGATAAATATTTAATAACTTTAAACATATGATCACATTACTTGATGTTTTCTTATGTATATAACATACACGTCTGTAAAAAAAAAGTATTAACTTATAAAATTTAAACTATTATTTAAAAAATTAAATAATTTAAAGTTGTTATTATTCTCTCACTAGATTTAGTAAATCCGTATAATGTACGAACTGAATAAATTAGATATTAAATAGACTGCAAATTTATTTATTATAAAACGATATTTTAAGATAAGATGTGAATAGAATTACGTATCATTAAATACTATAAGTATTAAAACAATGATAGTCAACTTTTTAAACTTTTGTTTTTAATTTTCTTTAAATCCGCAGTATATTGATTTATTCGAACGATTAAGAATTACAGGAAAAGGACACATGAACATGAAGTAGAGTTAATTCTGAAGAGTCATTCTTATGCGTTGCTAGATTAGTATGTTTTGGATTACCATTTAAACTTTTTTGTTTTTTTCAACCAAAGTATATTGATTTCTTCGAATGATAAGAATTAGTATGATTTACCTATTACGTGATGAAACTATGAGCGTATAACATGTGTCGGGTTGCTAGAATTTAAACTTGAAAGATACTATAAATACATACTATATTGTCCATACGAAAAAAAAAAGTATAGATTAGGTAGAATAGATGTCTCACTCTAATAAAAAATACTTTAAGTTGAGCCAGAGTTTTTTTTGATTGTCGGTTTTCTCCTAAGGAAGTTGGGAGTGCGGTTTCAATTGGGAAACATATAGGTGAATCCGATTAAGATAACATTTATTCTCTGAAACAGGATCATACATTTGTCGCGAAAAAGGTAGAATAGATATCAATGGATTCTATGGAAGGTTTATTCAAATGATGATTGGCTTACCCACAAATTAAAGGGAGCCATACATTTATACTAAAACAAATTACAGAGAACTTACATAAGAAATAGAAGATATACAGACTAGGTCCCTATACAAACAAATATAAGCAAATTTCATCTAATATCCCCCCTCAAGCGAAGGGGTGGCGGTCCGAGACCAAGCTTGTGACGAAAGAACTCAAATTGATGCCTCGGAAGACTCTTTGTGAAGATATCCGCCACCTGCAGCTTGGTAGAAACAAATCTGGTATGAAGTTTGCCTGACAGAACTAGTTCTTTAATGAAATGATAATCTAAGTCAGTGTGTTTAGCTCACTTGTGTGAAACCAAATTCTGAGTCAAGAACAGAGCACTTTTGTTGTCACATAGGAGGGTTGGACATCCCGAAGGGAGAGCAAATAACTCCCGCAATAAGTGGGTGATCCAAACGATTTCAGCAGCTGCATTAGCCATGGCCCTGTACTCGGATTCACAACTCGAGCGAGAAACGGTAGGAAGTTTCTTAGCACTCCAGGAGACGAGATTCCCTCCCAAGAAAATGGAATACCCATAGGTCGAGCGTCGAGTCTCAAGACATCTAGCCCAGTCAGCATCCGAGTAGCCAAGAATAGATGTTTTGCAACATCTGGAGAACGTGAGACCATAGGTAGAGGTGCCTTTTACATATCGGAGAATACGCTTAACAATTCGAAAGTGATTCACAGTTGGGTGTTGCATGTATTGGCTAACTTGGTTAACAGCATAAGAGATATCTGGTCTCGTGATGGTCAGATATTGTAGAGCTCCAACAAGAGAACGATATAGAGTTGGATCTTTGTACTCTTCTCCATGCGAAGAGAAAACTTCTTTGGTGGAAAGTGGAGTGTGAACGGGCTTCGAGTCAGACATATTGGCTCGAGCAAGGATGTCGAGAGCATACTTGGATTGACTTAAGAAGAGACCATCAGCAGTATAAATGACTTCATGACCAAGAAAGTAATTTAAGTGTCCAAGATCTTTAACAGCAAACTCATTATGTAGCACTTTGATGAAACGACTCATGACAGCATCGGTATTTCCTGTAAGAATTAAGTCATCCACATACACAAGTAAATACATTAAGCAAGAATCTTTTTTGAAAATGAACAATGACATGTCAGCACGACTGCATGAGAAACCATTCTTTAATAGAAAAACACTCAACCGATGAAACCACGCACGTGGAGCTTGTTTAAGCCCATAAAGTGCTTTATTAAGCTGACACACATGATTTGGGAATCTAGAATCAACAAAGCCGGTTGGTTGCTCCATAAACACAAGTTCATTGAGATGGCCGTGCAGAAACGCATTATTTACATCAAGTTGATGTAACCTCCATTTGTTAATCACAGCAAGAGATAGAACCACCCGAATTGTTGAGGCTTTAACCACCGGGCTAAATGTGTGAGAGTAATCAAGCCCGGGTATTTGACTAAAGCCTTGAGCTACAAGGCGGGCTTTATATCGATCAATGGTTCCATCGGAGTGATACTTGGTTCGAAATAGCCATTTCGAGCCAACAACATTATGATTCGACGGGCGGGGTACCAACGTCCATGTATTATTGTTCGATAAAGCAGTAAACTCCTTGTTCATAGCATCCATCCAGTGAGGATGTTTGGTTGCACATTTGAACCCTTTTGGTTCAACCATGGTGTATGTGGTATGGGGAGGGGAAGGGGGTGTGGTTTGAACGAGATTAGCTCTATGTTTTGGTTTGAAAATGCCAGCCTTGCTCCGAGTGATCATAGGGTGAGTTGAGGTAGGTTGAGGGTGGTTAAAAGTTTGATGAGATAAAGGTGTGCTGGTATCTGTGGCAAGGGGTGAGGATGAGGAGAAGTTGGGGATAGGGGGAGGGGTCGAATTGGAAGGGTTAGTGTTGGTAGGATTTGGAGAGGGTAGATTTGTTGTTCGTGGAGCAACCGATAGGATTTCAGTAAGGGGCACAGAAGGATTGCTAAGTTGTTCATGGGGTTGAAATTGGTGAATGGGGGTGTTTGGGCCAGAAGATGGCACAGGCCCAGCAGAGCTTGTGGGAGTGTCTGGGCCAGGGGTTGTCTTAGGCCCAAAAACATGGGTTGTTTTATGCAAATCTTGTTGAGAGTGTGGGTCATTAGCAGTGGGCGTCGACATAGAGGAAAATTCGGGATTATCACAAAATAAATTGCAAGTGGTCTTGGGCTGAGTATTAGTTGATGGAACTTGACGAATGACATTTGTAGTGTCTTTAGGAACAAGTATATTTTCCTTAAATTGTTGTAAGGGAAGTAAATGAATAGGAGAGTGAGCAACAGACCCCTTGAATGGAAAGTTGGTTTCATCAAATCTGGCATGTCTTGTGACATATGTGCGGGACGTGGTTGGATCGAGACATTTAAAACCTTTGTATTGAGCATTATAGCCCATAAAAATACACGGGATACTCTGGGGTGATAGCTTGTTGGCAGAGTAATCCCTAGTATAAGGATATACGCGGCATGCAAACGGATGAAAGTTGGTATAAGTTGGTTGTGTAGAAAATAAGACTTCATATGGAGACAACCAATTTAGCGTTTTTGATGGTAACCGATTAATGGTATAAACGGCCGTACTAAAAGCTTCTACCCAATAAGTCGACGGGGCATGAGCGTTAAAAAGCATCGCAAGGCCGGTTTCAACAATGTGACGGTGCTTGCGTTTCGCTCGCCCATTTTGTTGAGGGGTATAAGCACATGAAATACGATGGAAAGTACCATTGGAATTGAGCAAAGTACGAACGTGATTATTGAGAAATTCTGTACCGCCATCACTTTGGAAAGTTTTGATTTTAGTTGAAAACTGTGTTTGCACAAGTGTGATGAAAACAGAGAGGACCTCATAAAATTCATTCTTACGTTTCAATGAATATAACCAAGTGAACCGAGAGTGATCAGCAATGAATATAACATAGTAACGATAGTTTTCAACAGATAAAGTCGGGGAGGGTCCCCACAAATCACAATGTATCAATTCTAAAGGTTTGGAGGCACGTTTGTCATTATTCTCAAATGGTAATCTATGCATTTTAGATAAGGCACAAGATGTGCAAATGGTTGGTTTTGGAAGAAGAGAAGTAACAGACAAGCATCCCATTTTATTTAAGCGAGATAATATATCAAAAGAAACGTGTCCCAAACGTAGGTGCCATAATTCAAATGACGCTTTAGATGGAGTGCAAGAAGTGTGTCACACCCCGAAAGTTGCAGCGGAAAGTCAAGCGACGTGGTGGTAACGGAAGTTGGATTATTACTAACGGTTAGAGTCAAACGATGATAAAATATAAACTTGACTACTGTTGATTAGGGTCTTCCAATTACTTATACAAATTAAAACAAGATTCAAACATAGATAACATTGGACTTTAATTATTTATGAAAACAACAAGTTTCATCCAAGAGACCCTAAGACTGAACTTTAATCGACACATTTGACCATCCAAACACATTTCCATTCATTCCCAACCGAGCGTACTTACAAACCTGAAAAACATGAAAATTTAAATGGTCAACATGACGTTGGTGAGCATTCGGGGTTTTAAATTTTATAAACATTCGATTTTCAAAACAATATGATGTAGCGAGATATAATATACTCAACATAGACTAGCTAGGTACTATGATTAATTTAGGTCATAAGTCCATAATCAAGCCAAGAAACACGTCGTTGCCCCACAACAGTCCAAACATATAAATTCCCTCGCTACAACCTGCCCAGTGCGACTGGTCGCGAGAGCGGGCCCTTCTAACCCGATAGATCTACCAATATAGTTTGTGGCCTTCCCGAGATTAATGATTATGGGGGGATTTAGGGGCTCAACAGTATACACTTATACTATTGACCCAACTTATATCTTCATAACATATGTTAATCCCGTTCTACCCATCATATATATATAGAAATAAAGTTCATCATGCTTTTCCCCCAAAATAGTTTAAATAAAACAATATTTAAAATAGGGGCCGAAGAACTCACCTTTGAATGCAATTAAGATACGGTTAATACGTTAGGCTCCGATTTATCAAAACCCTAAACATATATATAACTTGATCAATATTTGATACTTTATGCTTATGAGAATGCTTTTCACCCAACTTATTTAGTCACTTTTTAAAGGTAAAAATATTTTTATTATTTTAAGGAATTTTGTCGATTTCTCGTAAAAGTTTATTACTTTTCTTAAGAAAATATATGAATTATGATTCACCCGCCTTATAAACTAATGTCTAACCTTAACGTATTCTAGGCATCTAATAATATCACTAGTCCTTACGTTTATTTCTTATGTCAACTATCATTTTTCTTATCTAAATGTTTTATGTTATAAAATCATAATTTTTCAAACTTGTATTTATATATATTTTAGTTTGATGTAGATTATTCGAAGCTTAGCTAATGATTTTGTAAAATAGTGAATTTTATACAAAATCTCTTATATTTCTTTTATAAAGCCATTCTTTAAAGTTATTGAGATTATACAACATACATTATTTTTATGAAACATATTGGTTTTAAAGTCCGTTAATTTGAGGTTGTTTATTTAATGTATATATATATATTCTTTTTATTCATCGCTATTTTCTAAAATATACATATTATTTTATTTTAGCTTTCTATAGTTATAATTTTGTAAAGTCTTGATGTCTCATTGTCGTTTTAGTCAAGTCCTTTCGTCACAACATCCCGTTAGTCTTAAGTACGGTCTAAATCACGGTTTCTAATTCTCAAATTGTTTGTCAACCAACATTTTATCTAAGTGAAACCTTATAACTTGTCCAAGTATAAACTTTATATTAACATTTTATCTTTATCTTTTCTTTTTATGATAAACAATACCATCCATTACTTCAACTTAATCACTTTCCTATGGCATTATATCCAACATTATTCATCCATCCAACATTCCTACTTAGACAATTCTTATGAGATCATAATCCATCAATCCCTCAACTTACATATACATACCTACATAAGCGACATATACACACATATACATACATCTACACGAACCCAAATCATAGTAGTAACATGATTTCATCAAATTAAAGCTATTTCTATCATACATTTCAGATTATAAACACATTTCAAAGCCCAAGTTCATTAAAAAAAACATTAACTTTTATAACATTAAAGTGGGTAAAACTAGGGTTCATCAAGATCTTAGTCTTGATCACCCATGCATGAATGAATGTAGATGATCTAATCTAGAAATAAGTATACCTTTAGACTAAACCAACACTTTCTATAGATGATACTTAGATTCCAACTCACGATCACCCCTTCCGAGTTCTAATCAAAGTCTCTACTAGAAACCCTCTTGATGCTTGAAAGAGATGATGGATGATGGTTTCTAGTGGTGGTGATGGTGTAAGCTTCGGTGTTTGATGGAGAGGGGGGGCTGACGGTCGTGGTGGTGATGGTCGCGACAGGTGGTTTCGGTGGTGGTGGTCACGGCGGCGGACGGTGGTGCCGGTGATGTGGGTGGCGGCAGGTGGTTTTGGTGGTGGTGGTGGGAACCGATGGGGGTGGTGGTGTGGGAGTGGAGAGGGTGAGGAGAATTTGAAAGGGTGAGTGTGTGTGGAGTGTGGAGTGTGTGTGGAGATTTTGTAGGGATTTGGATGACTAGTTGTCATCCATGCAAGTCTTCCACTAATTATTATTATTATTATTATTATTATTATTATTATTATTATTATTATTATTATTATTATTATTATTATTATTATTATTATTATTATTATTAAATAATATTCCTAACAGTTAATCGGTTTCAAGGTTCGTTAGAAACGTTAACGTAAGGTTTTCAATTATTCAGATATGATATTTAATAAATATAACTCTATTATTTAAAATAGTCTCGAGTGTTGACCTGATTTGACCGGGTGTCACAACGTGGCAACCAAGGCATGAGGACCGTTATCAAGGATGTAGAGACCACCATCACACCGACCTTGAGCGAGAACTCGCTTCGTGCTTCGGTCCTGTATATAAAAATGAGAACGGGAAAACAGGACATCCAAAGCATTATCATTAGTTAGTTTACTTATGGAAAGCAAATTCTTTTGAAGATGAGGGACCACAAGAACATTGTTTAAATGGATATTATCGTGAATGGTGGTGTGACCAATGTGAGAGACAGAAAGCGAATTACCATTACCGAAGGTGACACGGTTGTTTCTGGGATACGGGGTTGATTTGTCAAGGTTGTCAACGGACGCAGCCAAATGATCAGAAGCACCGGAGTCAACAAACCAGTCGGGACCCGAGTTTGTTACATGACACTAAGCATGAAATGCTTTGGCAAGTTCGGTGTCCGTACTGTTCTGTCGAGCAGTATAATTGGGAAGGGTTGGGCATTGATTTGCATAGTGTCCTTCCCTTTGACAAAGTTGACAGTGAGGGGAACGTCGGCCTCGACCACGAGCACCAGATGAATTTCCACAATAGGGGCGACCACCACGACCGCGACTTAATGGTTGGTTTATCATGCTCAACAGAGAAGGCAACCGGAGAAGACGGAGCTCCATGGATGGATCGGAGAAAGAGTTCGTGACTCTCGGCTTGAATCAACAAATCCCGGAATGAGGGAGACGGTTTGGTGGTACGAACAGCAGTGGAGAAGGTCTCGAACGAGGAACCAAGGCCACAAAGAAACCAGTGGACTTTATCGAAGTCATCCACCGGGTGACCAACAGCCGAGAGTTGATCACAAACGCCCTTAAATTTGCACCCAAAATCTACAACAGTGGACGTTCCCTTAGATAAATGGCGAAGTTGGTCCCGAATATTGTGCACACGTTCAATCGACGTGTTGCTGTAGGCATTTTCTAACGTGACCCAGATCTCACGAGCAGTGTGGAGGCCAAGCACCTCAGCCATTGCTTCTTCCGAGAGCGAAGCGTTGAGAATAACAGTGGCCTTCCGATCATTAGTAACCCAAAGAGAGTAAAGCGGGTTCGGGATAGATTTGTCACCTTCGGAGAGAATTGGCGGGGGAGAAGTAGCAGACCCATCTACATGAGAAAGAAGATTTTGTAGGGAGAGAAGAGGGGTCATTTGATTCTTCCAAACAAGGTAATTAGAGGAGGTGAGTTTGATGGGAATCATGTGCAGAATAGTGTTCAAGGAGATAGTGGCATCATTGTGGGAGGAGGGAGTGGCCATGGAAGGAAGAATGGAGAAGACAAGAAAAGCAGAAGGGAAAATGAAGAAGAAAAGGTAGGCAGAAGAGAAAGGGATCGATGAGGCTTCTATGATACCACATGGAAGGTTTATTCAAATGATGATTGGCTTACCCACAAATTAAGGGGAGCCATACATTTATACTAAAACAAATTACAGAGAACTTACATAAGGAATAGAAGATATACAGACTAGGTCCCTATACAAACAAATATAAGCAAATTTCATCTAATAGATTCCCATTTCGAATCAAATATAATTGCCCAAAGTTCGTGTTAATAACAAATTATATATTAAATTCTTGAAACTAAAAGTGGTATTCCTTTTATGTAAGTTTTGAAATTATTACAATATAACCATCATAACTTTTATTTTATTTCTGTTTCAAGCCATGCCTTGCTTTCACAATAATCCTTGAAACCGAAGCTTTGCAATCAAAAGCAAATTGAAGAAATCAACATGACTGGAAAAGGAATAACTCGATCAATAACATCCTTTTTTTCATTCATGCTACTACTATATATAAGAACAAGCTCATCAAATGAAATATATATTCTTTTAATCATTTTATACATTGTACGTATCGACTAAATCATTCTTTAAAGCGTGATGGATTCAAAAGTCGGGGGCACCCAATCACAAACCTTACCTTCCTACGAAGAATTTGAACCTCTTTGCACATGGCAACGAGAGGATGCTCAGGACATACTCGTGATACATGTACCAGGTATAAATTCATATTCATTTATGCTAAATGCTATAAAAAACAATCTGTAAGCGTAATGAATGACATATTTGCTGAAAATCTTGAATTTATAATCTGTAAGCGTGTTGATGTTGGTGGTGTGACCACCTATGTTGCTCCTTCTTTTCCATGTCTCTGCCATACCCTTTTAGGGTTTTTAGCAACTTAAGGTTGTGGACTGTATGCGTTGATTCTTTGAAGAAAAAACTGAACAATATCTTTGAACACAATGAATTTGGCCAAGGGCAAGACGAGATAAGTTAGCTTCATTGATGTAAATTGTTATGCCCTAACTTTTATTGTCTACTTTAATTTTGAATTCAGACTATTAGCCATACAGACTATTAGCCATACATGTGTTGTAGCTTGCAATACTTGATCCTAAACCCCAACCATGGCCTATTGATTGTGTGCTTCAACATGTGGATCTCTTATATGCAGCCAATCACATTTTGTTTGGTTACCTGACTTATGAAAGCTTATTTTCTTATTGTAATTTAGTCTAAATGTTGTGTTATATTCATTTTTATGATTTTAGTTACCAATCAACGCGGAGATATATAGTGGCATTTTATTGGGAGTTTGTTGATTAACAAATTCAAACATCTCTTGAGTAAGTGCTTCATGCTTCATTCATAACATCACAACTTTGTAAACATTACTGTGGTGGTCTTTTAATTCTAGGTGATCACTTTTGGTAAAACAAAGATCAATAAGTAGTGGGTCTTTAGCAACTTTTGGGCAAGTTGGGTTCAAATTTGGTTTGTTTTGTTCAACGATAAGTTGTGAATCGCCAGATATGAGCACAACTTGAAATCCAAACAAATATGGTATTCATAGCCAAAAACTACTTAACCGTAATCAACCACACCAATTGAATATATTTTTCAAATAGAAACATTTTATACATATTCTAACCAACTTAGCTATCATTACATTGCAAATTAAGATTGTTTTATGCAATATTTTGTGAAATTAAAATAGTTTTAAAACAAAATATTAAAGTTGTGGAAGTTAGCAAGTAACGACTACTTTAATTCAAACTCATTTTACATGGATTAATTAAACCTACACAGCACACAAAAGGGGCATATTATAAAAAATTAAATAGGTCATTTGGATTTGCGATTTTTAACTTTGGTTTAGGATTGTTTTTGTGTCATCTGATGTAAATAATATTAAAAAGGTTCAAGGTAGAAAACAAATGTATCTTATTGAAAAGTATCATATGAGAACATGTGGGCATCTCTATGGGTCTTTCATGGTAGTTTTAATTTGAATATGTTTGGTGACGGTGACGGTGGCGTCATCTGTGAACATGTATGATTTGTTTTAAAGATAAAATTGCATAAATGCTCCCTGTGGTTTGATCAGATTGCATGATTGGTTCCCAAACTTTAAAAATTACAACGTTAGTCCAAACTTTTGTGTAATTATTGCGAATTTGGTCTCCAAATTTTACAAAAAGGCAAAGTTAGTCCAAACTTTTATATGAGCATTGCATTTTTAGTCCCTAAAATTAATTTAAAAGTTAGTTTAAAATTTATAAAATGCATAAAAAATGAATAAATTTAATGCTAGGGACCAAACATGCAATGAGTACACAAAAATTTAGACTATATTTGTAATTTTTAAATATAAAAGATAGTTTGTCTGATGTAAACCCATGTTGAAATTATAAATATGATCTTATGATGATAACTATTTGTATGAAAAGATACAAAACTTGATAAGCATGATGATGTAATAGCAATTCTTTCGGAGCCTTAGACGGAATTGGCTCTAACAATGAAACACAGGTTTGATCGGTTGTAAGAGACGCAACGAGCGTCGGGTATAAACCCTAGTAGCTATGTAAACTAATCATGTTGATAGAATAAAAGCACCTAACCCGCAAGAATAAGTATACGTTTACCAAACATAACCAAAAGTTTCAATTGCAGTTGTAGACTTTATAGGTGTAGGAAAACCCTAGAAGACAGACATGGACGTGGGTTCAATGGCAAAACGAGTGCCTACGCTACGCATAGAGCCATAGATAGACCCATTCTAACTCCGACGGACCCTTTCATTTCATTTCAATTCAATTCCATTCCATATCGTCTGATCCTTCCACGAGTTTCTCCTCCCGTCGCCGTCGTCGTCTTCTTCGTCATGTCTCAGGTATAATCAATCACACTCTATTGTATTATGCCTCGATCTCCTTTTTTCTTTCACTTTAATCCTCGCTATCTCCCTTCCTCGTGGTTTTCTTTTCATGTGCACCTTCCCCCAACGATCATTTTTTGTTCTTTCCATTTTTTACTTTATGATGCAATCTCAATTTTATGCAATGCGAATTTTTATTCGAACATGAAACTTTAGGGCTTTTTTCTTTCCAGTCTTCAATTTGTATTATTTCTTCACCATCAATTGAAGTATTTTGTCTGTCTTGTGCTTTTAGGTTGATAACAGAAACTCCTCCGCTGTCAAACGTGCCAGAACCGACGGTATGCTCAATTCATCATATGAATTTACTTGCAAAATTGTATCGGGCTATATGTGCTTATAATTAATGAGGCTTTGGTGAAAAACGGCCACTTGTTTTTTTGTTTTTTGAGTAATTTTTTCATATGATAACCGATCATTTGGAGAGGGTTTTAGAAAGGTTGACAGGATTTCATTTCACGTTTGGTGTCTAGTTGACTATGATATATTTATTACTTTTAGGGAGTGTTGGGATTGCTTATGGAAACTGCTTATCTGCATATTGTGTTTTGATGCAATAGATAAGCACTTCTGAGTATTTGGAGAAAAGCCAACTGCTTACAATTATGATTCTTTAACATACAACTCCGATATACTTTATTTTACATATAATTATGATTCTGTTACATAGTTTGCCAATTGACAATCAGAAAAAAGTCATCTTTTTATGACCCGAAGCGCAAAAGTTATTAAATTGTCATTTGGGACAAATGAAAAAGTACATTAGTACTCTTTGTAACATTATCTGCTTATTCGTGTGTGACATAAACAATCTTCAATAGCAGTTTGGGTTTTCTTGTTCAAACTACTTATCCGATCCTGATTATGTACCTCTTTAATCCTTAGATGAGCAAAATTGCCAAATACTCAATAACTGCTTATCTTATTATTGTCTGTTAAAACAGAGGCAAACATAAACCCTACATTCTGCATTGTGCTTTGTTACAGCTGATTAATCACTTCCTGTTTATTTCAGAAAGCATAAGAAGTTTTTTATAAGCATTTCCAACACTTCCTTACTCAATTTATATCAACATAAATTGAGATGGTGTTTAGGGGGGATAGCAATGCAGTAGGAGGTTACCTGGTTCAAAGTTTGAACTAATTTTGCTCCACTTTCAGGTCTTATTAAGTTATCAGAGCTCCAAAATACACCCTTAGTTGTTTATTTTAAGGCATTAACAGGGACATTTCTTCACTTATAAATTTTGAAAGGCATTAATACTTCTACTTTGTGAAAGGTGACACTTACTCTACAGTGGTATTTATACTTGCATGTTTAATGCAGTAATGACACCCATTTCTGATTTTAACCCCATTTTTGTTAATTTTTCTTTGATTTTATAATGAAGTGTGGATATAAGTTCTGGTATTTATTGGAGATTTTTATGATTTCAGGTGGTCGTAGAGAAGATGACTGGACCTGTCCCAGCTGTGGAAATGTCAATTTTTCATTTAGGACAACTTGCAATATGCGTAATTGTACACAACCTAGACCAGCTGATCATAATTCAGTAAGTTGCACAATCTATTTATTATACACATTGTAGTAAGAAGTTGTAAGCTAGGTTGTCTTTTAATCTTTTGATATGATTGTTAGTTGAATTTGGGCAGTGTAACCGAGTCGAGGCTGAACTTGCCTAAGCTTGAGCGCAATTCGTTTATTTAAGAGAGCTGAAGCTTGGCGTGGCTCTTTTTGAGTCTTCGGAAGCTCGAGCTAGGCTCGTGATTGGCTTATTTTTTATTTATCGATCACTTTAATTATTTTATTTATACATATATAACATTATTTATATATTTATCATTAAAATTATATGTAATATTGTTTAGTTATTTTTATCATAGTTATATATAATTGTATTTATTGTATCAAGTATATTTACATAAATAATAGGTTATTTTAGGCTCATAAGTATAGTCACATTTGGTATATGAAGCTCAAACTCGTTTATTAAATGAGCTTTAATACTGGCTCAATTTGAGCTTTTAACGAGTTGATCTCGAGTAGCTCACTAGCGGATCGGCTTGTCTATGCCCTTACTAGTTACTACTTTATATTTCTTTGGTCCCGAGTTGTGACATAGCATCTTCATTTAACTATTGCCTGCCTGCCTGGAACTCACTCAAATTAGTTACATTTGCGAGAAAAACTTGTTGGTTTATTTAAAAACCATATAAGTAGTACTGATGGAGAGATGGGAAATTGGATGTTTAATTTATACTGAAGTTCAATCCCTCTATGAATATAATAACTTTTAGGGATAATGTATCCGGTGGCTAATTCAACGTATTGTGTCAAGGCTTTCTTTATATTGGAAGCACTTTATATGTCAACCAAGTACATGTTGGAGTGTAGGCCTGGGTACATTTTGGGCCAAGCCAAGAATCAAGAGGATAGAGCTGATGGATTCTTCCGGCCCAGTTTAGTTAACTTGTTAATTAAGAGATTCAACCTAATTGTAATAGTCTATATAATGATCTCTTGTTCTTGTAAACCATTCTCTCTCAAAAAAGAAGAAAACCCTAATTGCCCCTGTGGATGTAGGCTACACACCATGATCAAACTACATTAAAATTCTTGTTCTCTTTTCTCGTTTATTGCTTTTGGTATTGCGTTTTTGTGTGATTAAAGCCTAATCATACACAAATGTTGAAATCCATTGAAGTTTTGTTTTCCATTTCAAAACTTATAATGGCATATTTGTTATCTTACATGATTTAGGACGGAGTGTGGTATTAATGAAATGAATACGTACTTGGGTGACCAATAAAGTAGTTCCAATATGTGGTTCATATGAAATAGATTGTGTAGCCATATGTTACATTGCTGATGTTGATTTTATGCTATGGTCAGTGTCATCTTTGTTTGTTTTAACTCTTCAACCAAATGTTCATATTGCAGAAATCAGCTCCAAGGCAAACACCGACCCCACAAGGATACTTCTCTTCTGCTTATACGGGGTCCTCTGCACCCGCTTCAATGTATGTGGGTGTACCGCCTTTTGGTGCCGCTCTGTTTGGTGGAACATCTATGCCGCCTTATGATGCTCCATTGTCTGGTGGTTCTGCTTATCCTTACATCTACAACAACCGCCTTGCTGGAGGGAGCCCCTATCGACCTCTGCAAATTTCTGGCACGCCCCCTTATTCTGGTTGGCCCAACATACAAAACTCCGTGTGATTAATTTTTGTTGTTTATGGTTATTTGTTTACTGTTTTTCTTCTGCGTTACTCAGAAGTTTTCTGCAAGTTATCTTTGAATGTCCCATTATATTGTCAGTGTAAAAAAAATACATTGGCTTCTATATTTCTTCTAATTTGTGTTGGGTTTAAGTTGGCGGGTTTGTATAATCATTAACCAATCCTGATTAGTTAATCATGTCGAAAAGTTGAACTTCAACCCCTAAGCGGGACATCTCTATCAACCTTACGATCTGTTCATATGACTAGTGGCACTGATATCCATAACTCAACTGCAAAAGGACAGAAAAATACTATAAGATTATAGTTAACTACAAAAAGAGAAAAGGGAATTGATATAAGATGAAAAGGGCAAAGGAAACCAATATAAGATCAAAACCGGTAGTCCTGGTGTTATTATTATTGTTTACCTAATGCGAATTTGCTGTAGTTGTTTATAATATTTTTGTTATTGTTTAGTAGCCTTGAGATGAATAAATAAAAGAAAAGTTTGTATTTGTTTTATCACAACTTGTTCTATGATGATAAGCATTTTCTGGTACCTTATTGTTTCTATTCATCAATGTATTTTGATGACATCTTGTGCTTATCAATTATACATCTGGTTGTGCAGGTGGTATCTATGGCTTATCTCAGCTGATGGACCAATTTGGTTTGCGTTTGCCCATGGGCCAGACTGCCATGGTATGCCTTTATTGTTGCTGGAGTTGAACTTATTGCTATGTTAGTAACTTTTATTATGCATTCACCTCCAAATCTCTAATTAACTACACCAAACATGTACGCCATATATCCTATTTTGGTGTAAAAGTGCATATTTTTCTAAATATGTTTAAACTAGATTTATCTCAGCTTAAATGCAAGCACCAAATTTGTTACAATTTTATTTCAATATTGTAAGCACTTAATCATTATAATTTTGTTTATTTAATAAACTTTTTAGAGAGAATTCTAAATGAATAAAAACCTAAAACATCCACTCTAAAGGTCCCAATGAGATTGTTATGATAAGTTTTAACATATTTGACAAATTAGTTTATTATATTTCATGTTGTATATTCAATTAATATGCGAATATTTGAGTTTTTAAGATGAAAAGGTTTACCTTAAGAAATTACACCATTTTGGTGTCTTGGAGATCTTTTGCTGTTTGCACCAAATTTTACACACATTTTGGTTTTCATGCACAAATTGTTAATGGTCTTGAATCATAGCATGTGCGGTTAAGTTAATCGATCTTTTGATTCTAAAAACTCAACAGGGACCACAGCCTGGATTTTTTCCAGAAGAGACATCTCAAAAGAAAGGTACTCTATATCCCACTATTTTTGTGCTTTGAAGAATATGATATTGTGATGGTATACTATGATCTGTTTATCATTGTTTCAAATTTCAGGTGGAACTCGAGAAAACGACTGGGAATGCCCAAAATGTGGAAATGTCAATTTCTCTTTTAGAACAGTTTGTAACATGAGGAAATGCAATACGCCTAAGCCAGGATCTCAGGTTTGAGAGTTGAGACACTGTATTTATATGATTTCGATTTTTGGCTTATTGAAGGATTTTCGACAATGTTTTGCATCACTAACTATCGTGTTTTATATATTTTTATGTTGCTAACATGCAGGATTCAAAACCAGGCAAGAGCTCCAGTAAGTACTTCATGGCAAACTAGTTCAAATCAAATGCAATTCTAAAACTGTTCTGGTTAGGACTGGTACCAGTAGTAACCCTGCCCACCAGTCATAAATCAGTCCTGACTCCCTGGTTTAAGGATCTGACTTACAGTTCAAATCTGTCTAATATTTGAGCAGAATCTACACCTATATATTTATTTTGCATTCTAGAATTTTTTTTAATCTTTTTTGTTCTCTTGCACACCAACGGCTAGTTTTGATATTCTTGTTTACTTTAGTGCGAGTTATGTCATATAAAAAACTAATAATCTTTTTCTTGGAGAAATTTGAATATTACTGTGTCAGAGTAAATCACTTAATGATTATGTAATACATGTCTCAATGAAAATGAGTAAAATTGTAGATTTTATGACAAAATTCACACTAGGCAGAAAAATGGCTGGCACTACCTGAAAATGGATTGGTAACTGAAGAAAACGAAAAAAGGAACAAGACTGCTTCACACCAAAAGAATACCCGTTCTTTTGGGTCAGAAAAATAGGCCTGCTTAGGACTGGTTGTGACCTTTGAGTCTATTTTATATGTTTACATATTTTTGTTTCAGAAACGGACATGCCTGAGGGAAGCTGGAAGTGTGACAAATGCAACAACATCAACTACCCTTTTAGAACCAAGTGTAACAGACAGAATTGCGGTGCAGAGAAACCAGAATCCCAGAATGCACCTGCAGATGAAGAAAACAATGATCAGGTCTGTTTTGTCAAATATTCAATTCAATTGTTCTTCTGCTTTCAAATGTTTTATTGTTGCCTGCTTGGATCTGCCGTGTATGTAAATAAAAAATTATTTCAAATCATTTACCATTGATTTACCAATATATATCTCATCAGTTTATACTGTTAGTCTGATAAGATGTGGATATGATTTTGTAGGGCTGTAAACGAACCGAATGAACACGAACATGGCCTTGTTCGTGTTCGTTCATTAAGAAAATAACTTGTTCATGAACTGTTCACAAACGTTTACCGAACGATATTTCTTGTTCGTGTTCGTTCATTAATGAAATGAATCTATTCATGAGCTGTTCACGAACATAAATAAAGCAAACGAAAGCAAGCAAACGTATACAAATATTCATGAACATTAATGAACACAACCGAAATTTCCTAGACAAATATAAACCATCATATATTGATTTTATAATTTAAAACCACAAACATTATGTAATATCCACCAAATATAAATGAGTATTTAACATAATTATCTTGAACATAACTTTTAAATGAACGATTATCAAACGTTCACGAACATAAATGAACGAACGCAACCTTTGTTTATGTTCGTTCGTTTAACTAAACGTATGGAAGTTGTTATTGTTCGTACGTTTATTAAACGAACAAGCATAAATGAACTTCCTGCCGAACGGTTTACCAAATGTTCGCTGAACGTTTGATTCGTTTACAGCCCTAAATCATCATAATTTGGGGTTGGTTTAATGCTTAAGAGATTCTCTCATAGTCTACTTTCAAGAAGTACCAACTTTTCGACGATATCAAATTCAATTACCAAATTAAGCATAAATTAAAATTACAACCCCAATGCCCTATTTATCGATAGAAACAAACCTACGTGATCCCCAAGCTAACTTGCTCTCAATATTTATCTTCTTTTCCAATCTATCTACTATAATAAAAAAATAACTAAGGGGGCACATGATAGCATCATATTCCTCCTCACCAAAATTTTTCTGCATCTCTCTTCTATTAAATAATTACAATAATTACTAATAATATTATTTAACTTTTTTTTATATTAAAAATAGTTTTTTAATAAATTAAGAAAGGGATCTTTTTATTAATGTTATTTTTAAAGAAACAAATATTTATAAAAACAAGAAAAATTTTAAAATATCAAACTTTTTTAAAACTACGAAATATTCTAAAATTGGTGCTTTTAAATAGTAAACTTTTTATAAACCAAAAATAATTAAAATTTGAAGTTATAATAAGAAAATTTTTTAAAATGTCATTTTTTAAAATAGTTTGTTTTGAAACAAAATGTTTATTTTTTTTTGGAAAAGTCAAAAAAATTTAAAAACAAAATTTTAAAAATATGATATTATTGTTTTATTAGTTTTATGTAATTTCAATCATATCTTATCTTAGAATATCTTTTTATAATTAATATAAATTTTCATTATATTTAGTATTTTATTTATTTAACCCGTGTAATACACGGGTTCACTAAAGCTAGTTTAAAATCTAATCGAATACTTATTAATTAAAAATCCTATTTAATAATTTACGTAGAAACTTTCTTAATTTAAATAATAATAATTATTCTGGGGTCTTATCATTATCATGCTTCAACTTATGCTCTATTGAATTACGTTGTCATATTTTTTACTTTTTATTGATTTTTATTCATCTAATGTTCCAGTGAGTTCTAGAAGTTGGTCAGCTGTTGCTCAGTTTGGGTCTGAAAGTCAGTCATGTCATCGTCGTCGTCTTCTTTCTGTCGCTGCTGGTTATCAAGTTACTCTGCTTTGTTATTCGTGTTGTCATATTGTAGTTTACTAAATCACAAAATTTGTGGTCTACTGATTTCTTGCATTCAGATCCATGTGCCGGTTCGGATTCTTGGGTAAGTGTTGTTGGGGGAAGTATACCTTTCTACAATATGTCGTTTCTTAAATAGGTACTTTGTTATCGACTTACATATGGATCCCATTTTCTTGTTTATAAACAATCAGGATTGTGTTGATATGACCTGAAGTCGACTGTGTATCTTAGGAGGTGTTTGGGATTTACTTATTAGGATTGTGTTTATAAGAGCCTTATCTGCTTATTGTGGTTTTCAAACGCAGATAAGTGTCTTTTGAGTGTTTGGATGAAGAAAATCTCTTACATTTAGCTGCTTATCTAGGGTGAAGTTGTTTTCTATAAGTAGCTTGATATATTTTTATTTTTAAAAACTGATTATTCTTGGTGATCTAAAATTACAATGTTTACTCTTAGGGTGAATTATGCTATATTCACTAGCTGTTTCTAGCACAAGCTATTTATGGCCAACACCCCCCTTAGGTGTCGTTCATTAGACGTCAAGTTTGCACATTAGCTTTATGTTGATGGTCTTTTTTACGAGGTGTTCAGGATTCTTATTCAAACATCTTGTCTGCTTGTTATGTTTTTCTAATATGTTTTTCTTAGAAGCAGGAAGTACCATCGACCATTTGGGCTAATGCACGAGTCTTTAATTTCAGACTACTTATTATAAATTGATCATGTTTAGGGGATTTAGAGTTACAAGTTTACCTTTAGGGTGAAATAATGGTTTTCTATAAGCTGATTTTCTGCTTATGAACAGAAGGATAAGTTGTTTATATAATTTTATATGCTGTGGTTTATCAGCCAAAAGGTTTTCATATGGTTCAGTTTTCTTGCTTGAACAATTAGGATCGAGTTTGTACACTGTCTTGACTTGTAGTCATCACGTGAATGAGCATTTTGACACGTATGAATGAACAAATATATATATATATATATATATATATATATATATATATATATATATATATATATATATATATATATATATATATATATATATAGGAGGGATTTTAAGAAAACCACAAAGTTATGAGAAAACTAGAGAAAACCAATGAAAACGTTCACATAATTTATAAATTTTTTATCACTACCCTCTATATATATGTGTGAGTATATATAAATAAAGGTATAGATCTAATGAAAACCGTAAAATGGTTTTACATATACGTCACACATAGGTTACGTATACGTAACCATTTTTCATTCGACATAGTGTTACGTATGCGTAAGTTTCTTCATTCTCGTATGTATGCTCAACATATATGTACCAAACACTTAAATAACATTTTAATAATTAAAATAACAAAAAAATTTTGAATTATGTTATTGCTTTCCGTGGTTTTTTTTTGTTTTCACATAACTATTGGTTTTCACAGGAATCCTTCCCTATATATATATATATATATATATATATATATATATAATAAAAGAGTAACTAGGATGCCACATGGCACTCTTCTGTTACTTCTCAGAAATAATTTCCCGCCTAAATTAATATATTATTTTAGTTAAGTTTTTTATTTTAAGAAACTAAATCAATAATTCATTTTGTGTTTAATTTAAATTTTTTATATTATCAACTAAATTATGTAATCATATGTTATTTTATATTATACATACTTTTTTAGTCAAATAAGATTTAATTGAAAAAAGTTAAAGAAAAACATTTATTGATATATTATATATTTTGGGTTAGCGTCAATTTAAAGCAATTGGTTTTTTATTTTACACGGGTCAATTTTATGTTATATTATCCAAAGAAGTATTCGAATATATATAACTTAAAAATATAGCTTTTTATTTTTTATTGTTTTATATAATACATAACTTAATCATACGAAATATTTATACATTTATGAATTATATAGTTTTCATATTTTCAACCCGTGTATTACACGGGTATCTAACCTAGTATATATATATATATATATATATATATATATATATATTTCTTTTGCTGTTGGTGTGGTCTTTTGCTTTTCGTTTTGTTGGTTTGGTCATTAGAACTCTTGTTTACTTTCTCGTGAGTTTAGGTTATCACGAGAAAGCCTGAACCACTTAAAGCAGGGTAGGGTAGGGTAGGGTAGGGTGTCTCACAAAGCAAAAGCAACTGAAGCAGGTTATACTGAGATGGCTGTTTTTCAACTACGAAATCAATTAGTTTTTGACTCGGGGCATCAAGTCGTATTTCTATGGAGTTTAAATTAATATGTTCTTGTGCTATTGGATTGGGCAAAATGATTGCTTATGAATTTCTTTGTTTTTTAAAGGAATGAGGTATGTTGGTGGATCTACTTCATACATTGAGGGGCCAATTATATCTCAGTATGCATTGGGTTTCATTTATGTTAGTTCTAGTTAATAAGTTGACAACATATGGACTAAAATTTATGAGAAGGCTGAAAACGTATTTGAGATGTAATGTTGAAAATTAAGGTTACAACTTTATGATCTTGTTTTTGTTTGAAATAATGAAACCAAATACTGGTTACATATATTGTTGGTTCATAAAGAAAAAAGTGAGATGCGTTTTTTTTTTAATTATAATTTAAGATTATATAGACGTGGTAATAATAGATATAAGCAAATGGAATAATTATGTTAAGAACCGAGAATGGATGGTTGAATTTACTGAAAACAAATACAATGGCTAGCCTAGTTTGAGATGGACAAGTCTTCAAAACAAATGAAAACATAGATAATTCACAAAATTGCCTAAGCATGAATCAGAATACTATTAAACAAAACTACTAAAAATGTGAGACAAGCGCTCTTAACCGCCTCACTCAGCCACTATGGACTTAGCGGCTCAAGAGAAATGCCCAGGATGCCTTGGAGCCGCTCCATTGACCAATTGAGCTAATCCAGTCCTTTTTCTTAAAGCTTTTAGTGGCATCCTAACTAATTACCTGTCACACATGTGATCGTGAGTAGGATGGTTCAGTTTTTTAGGTAGGTTGGTTTGAAACCTAAGTTTTGTTTCACTATATGGACAAAATGAAATTCTTAATCACTTTTTATACCTACATGTACCTTTGTTTCACTATTTACATGTACCTTTGTTTCCACTTCACTTGTTACATATCTACACATGAATATGTATACTAACTATCATGTCGGATTATTCATTTAGTGAAACTTGGAATGCTTGGTTTGGCTTTTTCGTATGAGACATAACTTTTAGTGGATCAAACTCAAGAACATGTTAAGGTTTGACACAACTTGTATGCACCCTTATTAGTACAATTCAAGGACCACCACATTTTGCCAAGTTGAATGTGCATGCTAGCTTATCGTAGTCTCTATCGAGCTAATAAATTTCTGCCACTTAACAACCATAGTCTGTATGAGATGGACTATACGTTTATGATGTTCATGTGATCACATCTTCTAGTTGCATGTATGCACACATACATGATGCAATATGTAGTTAGACTCAAGTTCTTATCGAGCTTTATTTAGACCTTTAAATTTGTATTTAGGCTACACATGAGTTGAGTTATTATCAGATTATTCTAGCCCCAACACCTTTTTAGTTCATTAAAGCCAAACTATATCAAGCTTTTATAAATTAACATCATTTCTTATAACCGTAAAAGCTCGTTTTGATTTCAGCATTAATGTGGATGCACTAATTATAAACACATTCTAATTTTAAGGATTTTAAGAATGTACTAAGCAATAGAAGAAATGCATAAATAGATCTGACAAGCATTTGTTGGTTTCATACCTAAGAAAACGTTAATAATCGATGTCTGCTTTAGATACCAAGAATTAATTCTTAATATAAAAATTAAGAACTAGGTCCTTGCACCAAACTTAACAGAAGAACATCTTAATATAAAGAACCTTAAAAATTCACAAGTCATAGAGGCTTTAAGATTTCAGTTCGAATAGAAATGATTGAAAAGCTGAAATTCTTGGAACTGAGTGCTGGCGGCGTTACTAGGTTTGGCGGGAATGTTGTGGCCGATCGACTGTTGCTCGGTTTGCCAGTAATCAGGTGATGAAAGTGGCATGCCTTGATGAAAAGTTTGCAGCCCAGGTTGACCCATGAACAGGTAATCAGATCCCATGGGCTGGGGGTGGTCGAGCCTGCTTAAATCATGCTCAAATACACCCCAAGAATTGTTTGACAGAAGAGAGAGAGCACGACGAATGTCGAGTGCATCTACGTTGGGAGTCAAGGACTCCTTGAACCCTGCATTATAAACAAGTCTTCTTTTAGGGGCCGTTATATTAAAATAAAAAAAAATATAATATAAAATCATAAAGAATAATATAATGGCATATATTTGATTATTTGATAAATAGGCCAATTCTCGTAGATAATGTCTTTAGGGGTAAACCAATTCTCCTAATGTTGTAAAATATTCAAGTGCATAGGTCAAACAAACTTGTCTATGAATAAATGTTGGTATCTGTAAGAAGTTTGAAAAATAGTCCATCTATAATTTCATACATTAATAAACTGCAAAAGAACTACACAAAAATACAACATATTGTTAGGCAGTTAGCTAAGCATCAAGAAATAGATAATGTGTATGTCATGCTTTAGGCGTATGCATTTTACAACTAACATGTGAAATTGCTAGCTTCGTGAACGTATCGACTTAAGCTAGTTAGTTAGTATAAGGACTTCCTTTTTCTTAAGCAGATCAACAAAAGCAAATTCAGTTTTGGCCAAAAAAAAAAAAAAAAGAAAATGGAAAGGTTATAAAAATTCACACCCTAAGATTAAAAAAGATAAGATATATAAAGATATAAGGAGGGATGCTAGAAAATGTTAGGCAACAAGTAACCAAGATAAATGCATCAAACACAGATTTAACCAAGGAAAACACATTTCAGTCATCATGGATTATGGTTTTCACGTTTTTTTTTATCAGGTTTCATTTCCAACATTTAAATCATGCCAATCAATAACAAGATAATTATCATATGGTCACAAGATAATTATTAACGGCCAAACAAAGTAAGGAGAAAAAAAAAACCTTGATCAAGAGCCTTAACACTTGTGCCCTTTGATGGCACTGTTCTATTGAAAGCGATAGTAGGCATATTGACAGTGTTTGGTAACTGTGATATGCCATCAAGGATTCCAGATTTTTTGTTTTTCATAGAGCATGTGGAGTTTGATGAGTTTTCCCAAGTTGAACTTATAGCAGGTCTAGATTGAAAACTCAATTGCTGTGTCCCAGTACCTGCGTATGTAAAGTAAATTCAAAGTATAACATGTAAAAGGACAAAGTAATATGCTATATAGCGTGCTTGAAAACAATGTCATATGTTTATGTATAAAATCTCTATATACAGCTTCATTCACACCAAATTTGACCCAGAAAATGCTAAATAAAAAATTTACATCCAGCTTTTGGCCAATGGATAACTTGTACTTCATTGAATATAGAAAGTAACCAAAAGTTCTTTGTTTCATCCAGAACATTTATGGTCATATTCATCATCTACTTCATGGAAAAAAGTTGAATAGTTGGGTGGCCTGCTTTTACAGCATCTCATATTTAAACATGAAAGCATGTACCATAAATTGATGAAGATAGGTTTGTTGAGCTAAATTGGATTATCTCCTGCTTTGGCTTGCGGCGTCTTGCATTATGATCAGAAAGCCGCCTGCGACAGCTGCGTTTTTTTTCATCAAACTCTGCTAAACTGTGAAATCTAGGCCAATCATTGAAGAACAATTATCAAATGAAGAAGTCTTGAAAAAATTAACTAAAACTGTCAAAATTTTCAGGGTAGATCCATTGACAAGCTAAAGATGGTGCTGGGTTTGCCGTAAGGTGGTAGAATGAGAATGGGGATCATTTTCTAAGCCCACTCCTTCTGGTAGAAAATAAGCATCTTTGAGTTGGGTCTAAAAAGGCATCGAGTGCATAACCATTTAATAAAGGAGTCGTGTCCATATATGGTTGTGGATATGGGTCTATCAGCCAATCCGTTACCCTAGAAAACCTGTTCAACAGTTTAGACTTTAGATATAGGGGTTACGAAGGTCGAGTCTAGGTTACATGGGTTAAGCATGTCCTAACATGTTAGGGTTGAGGTTTTTTGACAGAATTAATTAAGCGTGACTTGCAGGTAATTAGGAGCATCCCTAATTTTGAAGATATGATTCCTAGTCTAAAAACCCATACCCTCAAACCAAACACCATCAATCTTTCTCAATTTCCCATCACATCCCCGTTCTCTTAATCAAAACATCCCTTTGATATCCAAATTAAATACGATATAAAATACCATGATAAGCTCACCTGCTACATTGTTGGCAAAACCGGCATTCGAGACCAGACACAACAACTTTTGGACATTTGGAATGACTTTCACAAACTCTGTGTTTCCTATGGTATTCTTTAGCAGATGCAAGATCAAGATTGCATCCTTCAACCTGACAACAACGTGGAAACAGTATACTTTCGCAAGATGATTTGGCTTTTTTCTCTGTAGATGGTAAAGGAATATCTGAAAAGGATGATGTTTTAGAGTTACTCCTGCCTAAATTATTCTCAAAATATGTCCTTTTACCAAGTTTTAAACCGATAAACGGTTCACCCGAGTTAACTGAAGCCTCCAACAATGAAGATTTTCCATTAACCTCACCTCCAATATCACCATATAAGAATTTGGACATTTTTATTCCCTCTTTAAACGAAGATCCAGTTGAAGCTGATATTGAGCTTTTTGCGGATGAGTAGTTCACCACATCAGAAGCAGATAGATTATAAGATTCACTAATGTCTTCTTCCCAAGTGGTTGATTGTAGCTGCTTCTTAGGACTTGTGGTAATAACTTTTGCATCATGGTTTTCCCATTCCCACTTTGTATTCCACTCCATGCTTGAAAACTAATTAGTTTTCTTACATTGAATGCGAGTGGATTTTAGATCTGCAACCATTAAAACAGGGTTTTAACAAATAGAGAAAAAGATTTGGTATCTCATCATTTCCTTATTTTAGTTTCTCTCAACTCCAATAATTGAACAGATGGAAGGAAGGAAGAAAAGATCTCTCTCTTTGTATCCAAACAGAGCATTAGCAAATTAAGTACATGATGATCTATGAATGTCCATTTTATCCCCACAACTTACCATCAAATATCCTTCAACTTCATACAAAACACATACTATCCATGATTTCTTTTTTGAAAATTAAACACTACAACTATAATTTGGTAGAATGATTTTATTAGGAATATAAGATGGTTATATTGCATTTACTTTCTAATATGTCTAAAATTCACTATTCTTAACTACAGTATTTTTTGCACTTGAGAGTTGGTTTGCAAGAAAGAGGCACTTGATTCAAACTCGGCCCTCCTATCAATGAATATTGTGTGACTTGTTCACCGAGGGCTCACGGTTTTATTTTATTTTTGGTTAGATAACTTTCTAGGAGGCACCCACCCAAACACACTTAAGTGTTACATCATCACTCTAATTATAAAAGAAGAAAAGATATCATTTCTTTTATGGCAAGCAAATGATAGTAAAAATGCATAAACATGAAAATAAATAAATAATTGCCTCAATAGAACATTGTGGATTATTAAGTTGAAATGTCATTTTCCCAGTAGAGCAAGAAAGTAATCACAGAGTAATAGAAACATTGGTTTGATTTTCCCAAGCACACGTCCAACTATTTCATTCATTCATTCATTCATTCATTAACTAACTAAAAAAAAATATTAATCCTATTCTGGGATAAGAAATTTTGGAAAGCAATCATTTTGCTTCACCAAAACTGGAAACAGTAATCATTCATACAAGTAACAAAAAACCACCGTCAAATCAAACCACAAATTTGTTCATATAAAAATCTGAATATCTAGGGTTAGGGTTTTCCACCATGGAAACACCAAACTCGTAAGGGAACAGATTGTTGAGAAAATCAATCGATCATCAGAATAGATAAATCGATTACAAAATCGATTGCAATAAAGAAGCAGCAAAAAGTAAGATATATATATATATATACATACATACATACACAGAGAGAATGAATTTGTGTAAATATAGCAATTAAAAATTAGCACTTACCGACGACAGCTAGCGCCTGCCTGCAACATCCCAAAAACTGAAGGATATAATGAAAATTTTTACCTTAATCAATCAATGAACACACACACATATATGTATATATATATATATAGAGAGAGAGAGAGAGAGAGAAAAAGAAAAAGAAAAAGAAAGATAGGTGGGGGTGTGCTGCTAAGAATGAATTTGTGTGTTGCACCCCAGAAGAAAAGAATAAGTTTCACTTTTGACCTCTGATAGTTAAGGATAACAGTAACAGTCCTCTTAATCCACAAATTGATTTTTTTAATTCCATCCTGGCGAGACTTCAATTCAACCACTCAATAATGATTAAAAAAAGACTTATTTACACGGGTGGTCTTTGTGGTTAGAACTGAATTCATTTTTGGTTCTTATCTTTCTGAAGTTATAAGGCTGGTCCAAAACTTTGCACAAACGTAACAATAATGGTCCTTGAAATGGATAGACGTTAACTTTGACTGTTAAATTTTTTAAAATGACTAAAATACCCTTATATTTGAAAGATGGTCCCCACTTGGATCATCATCTCCCCAGCCCACCCGCCAAGACCTTCATCCACCACCATCATCGGCGAACACCACCAAATCGGCCAGTATCTTCACCGGCGACCAGTCACCACCATACTTCCTTTCCCCCACATGTCTCCCTCAACTACCATTCTCGCTCAACCCATCTGCCAACATCACCATCACCATCATCGTCGCACCACCACATCGCATCCCTCCACCCTCGCTGACCACCCTTCGAGAATAATGAACCAGATCTGCTTGTGTTATGGTATACAATGGTGGTTGTTCGGTATTCTTCTGGAATCATCTTCCTTTGTCGGATAAGATGACCGGAAAAAGTGAGTGGGTGAAATTTCGAGGAAGACAAATAGGAAACGACGGTGTTACGTGGGTGGTATGGTGCTGGTGGTGACAATGGTGAAGGTGGTGCTGGTGACGGTAGTTGAAGGTGGTGTTGGTGGTTGAAGGTGGTGTTGGTGGTTGAAGGTGGTGCTGGTGGTGGTGGTTGAAGGAGGAGGCTTTAATAGTGGTAGAAAATAGTAAGATGGAGAAGAAGAAATGTGAAAAAGGGTATTTTTGTCATTTCACACACACTTAACAACAATAATGAACGTCCATCCGTTTCAGGGATCATTGTTGTTAAGTTTGTGCAAAGTTTTTGACCAACCTTGTAATTTCAGAGAGTTAGGGAAAAGTAAAATCGAATGTAACCATAGGGACCGGCCGTGTAATTGTCTTAAAAAAATTATTTATCCTGCTCATCAATTGTAAGTACACATACGTGAGAAATAAAACTTAAAAGAAGCTTATTTAAAGTTGTACCCATTTTAATATCTCTAAAGCTATCCTATTGTTTCTATCTTCACAAGTGACATGCACATATATCCATGTTGGTTCGATCAGCCTCTTCTTACAAACAATCTTTTTCTTCTTCCTCTCTTTTTCTTTTCCCTTTCATAATCCCTGTTCGAAAACTTCCTTCGACAGATTTAACTCTCACTCTTTCCACATCATGTCGGTCCTCCTATCTTCTCTCCTTCCTCTCTCTTTCACATCACCTATGAATTTCTTCCATATCATCGTAAAAACAACTAACAACTAGTAATGTGATGGAATCTATTACACTTCAACTATTATCTATTGTGGAGATTTGAACAAAGTGAATTGTATTACACCAAATTTTCCATTCTAACATATGAAAAAAAGCTCTTTTTATCATTTAATTATAATACAAGGATATAAAGGAAACGAATAAATTATCTATATTCTAATTACCAACATCTATGTACATGTTTTTATGCATATGGTACAACCATGTAATTTTTTTTTTAATTTTTTTAATTTCAAACCCAAAATTTTTACATCTTTTATAATTTAACCCTTATAACTTTATAGTTTCAACTTTGTTTCCCTATACTTTTTATCTTTTACAAAAATTTTCGTTTTACATCTTGGTCAAAGTTTTGATAGTTGCACGTTGTAACATGCGCGTGTGATGCATCCTGAATTATATATAAAATATATAATATTTACTAAACTTTTTTATTGTTTTATTTTTAAATTTGAAGGATATAGGAGATCATAATCGAAAATGAAATATTTTATACCAGACATAAACATAAGGTTAAATAGTATTAAAATTAGTTAATCTAAATAAATATAAATTTGAAATATAAAAAATCAAACGAAAAAATAATAAAAATAGTTACAGTAAGGTGAAATAATAAATTCATTATTAAGTGTTTATAGTATAATAAAAAAGAACCAATACATGGAATAATTGAAGTCAATAAATCCACGAGTTCAACTCAAAACATGAAAATATATATCATAAGTTTTGTTTATATAATTGAATTAATTGTTATTTTTAATTGCAGGGAGACAAATTATTAAGTTGCTTCATTTGTTAAAATGGGCCATTAAACGTACGCAAGCCCATGAAAATCAAGAATGGCAGCCGCCATTGCTTTTTGATGGACGGATGGAATCGAAAATAAATATATAAAAACCCTATTACAAAGAAAATATAGGGAGGCGACGGCAAAAAAGAAAAAAAATTCATTATTTGAATTCAACTTTGGAGCTTTTGAGTACGTTTAGAGAGTTATCTAAAAGCAAAGAGCAAGATCGGGGAGCAAGGAATGAAGTATTCAAACATTGAAAATCATTCGGTTTCGTCTCGTTTTCAATTATTTTTCTTTGTTTCATTGATTCTCTCGTTTATGTTATCAAAGTTCGAATATTTATTATTGTTCCTAATGTTTTAAACGTTATGAGTAACTAACATTTTAATACTACCTAGGTTGGGTTGAAAACTAATATGTTTTGATTAAATATTCGGTTTTGATTTCGTATATTTGTTTATTAATCTTAGAACTTGGTTATTTATCAATTAAATATGGATATGTGTATTGTTTGATGCTTGAAAGTTATTGCCATGCTCGTGTATGTTTGATCTTGATTGATTGCGTGACATCTAGATTAGGTTTGCACGTTAAAATTAATTACTCTGTGTTTTTAATTATAAACTTTGATTAGAGATAATCTTAGGAGTATTGGTTGTGATTTTGATAGCACTTTCAATGTGCTACCTTATCTAAAACCTAGGAGGTGATAAATATTGCTTAAAACCTTCTACCCATTGCTTGTCAGGTTTAGATTTCACGAGAGCGTGATTTGCCATTCATTCGTGGTGTTAGTGTTTTAGGTTATTTACTTGAATTTAATTGGGTTGTCCTTTGTTTTAAGAGTTGTGGAATACAATCTTGAAAACATTATGGTAGAAAACCTAGGAGCGATCTTTCATTAGACATTTTAATAAACTTATCTAGTGCTTCACACGTGTCTTTGGTTTTTTTAGGGAGTAGCAACATACCTAGTTAACTCTAGGTTCGTATTTATGTCATTACATGTTAGTTGGATTCCTACCTAGGTAGTTATTTCACATATTTAATCGTTTTCAAGTTTCCAAGTTTGAATTCTTTAAATTGTTTATTTTGTTTATTAATATTAATTACTTAAATTAATTAAATTAATCAGGTTAGAGTCGATAGAGGTTTATTATCAAGAGCCGCCAAAAGTGTCCACTGATTCGATATCTGGACTTACCTAAACTTTACTATATCACGATCGGTACACTTGCCGTTTGTGTGAATTTTGTTGGGAATTTCCATTTTAAAACTAACTTGTGAAAATCGTTTTTTTATAATAAGTTAATATATATATTTTCACACATTAACGTTTTGTTCAACGTTGTTACGTCTTTTTTCCTGTTTAACGGACCCGTCGTAATGTGTGGGTCCTAGATTGACTTATTGTTTTTAATGTTTTACGTTTCATTGTGTGGTTTAAAGTTTTTATGTCTACTTTTCGTTTGATTTTATTTATTTTATTTTTTATTTTTTTTAATACGAGCTTTTCCAGTGTTTGTGGTTGTTGACGGTGGTGTGACATTAGTGTTACTTTGGCATGGTTTTATGCCTCCCGCCACAACAAAATGGTTGAGTATTTGTTTTCAAACACGGGTCCCTTCAAATAAATTTCGAGTCTCCCTAATAAAACACTTTTGTTTCTTAGGATACAATAACCATAACAATTTGTACTGTGTGATACAGCACCTCAAAGAAAAAGATGAAGATTATCAAAGAATTATTGGAAATTCTATAGAGGAAAGAAAGAAAGAAAGAGAGACCTCTTGAAAGTTGGTGTTATGTGATGCATCTTTCAATCAATGCAATTTTGTTAAGTTATTTATAGGTGTGAAACATGCATCTCGTTCTCCATAAAACAAATACCCATCATAAAGCAAAGACTTAAGATTATAGTTGACAACTTTAGTGTTTCAACTAGATTTATTGTTGTTATTAATATTATTTTAAATGTGTTATAAAACCCAACATTATTATTTAATTATTTACTCATGTACATACAGAAGTTATTGAAGAAGTCGAAGATGTAAATGATGATGAACACACAGAAGTTGAGTTTGAAGATATTGATTCAGATGATAGCGAGGAGGAATTTGAAGATGAAGATACAGACTAGTTAGTTTTTTGTTTAACATATCTTCCTTTGAGTTTGTTTTTTTGAATACGGTTTGAATATATAACTTGTTTTGTTATAAGTATTTATAATGATTTTTCTTAATATTAATAATTTTATTTATGTTGTAGATATCATGGTACGTAGTTCAACAGGGGGTGGTAGAGGTAGGGGTCGAGGTAGTGATCATGATACTTGCAGCATAGATACAATTGGAGATACATACGAGGCACCATCTCAAAATGAGGGAAGTGATGATGATGAGTCAGCTATTCATCGGCGTAGACCAGTTGCACCTACACCTATACCTGAACCAAGAAATCGCGAGTGGATTTGGATTATGCATGACCAGTAAGTACATACATACATATATTGGAAATGTATCATATTATAAACTAAATCTATAACTAAAAAACAACATAGCAAGTTATATTAATTGAAACAGACATTAGGAGAGATGCTAACATTTTTTTCTTTCATTATTTCATTAATTTGATGGTAATCAATATCTTCCATGTTGTTGAGATTTGATCAAATTTAATTATCTTTATATGTACATACAAATAATTTTGATCACGTTGAATTGTTATCATTTTATAGATTTAGTAATCAGGAGGATGCTACTAGGACTATTGGAGAAATTTTACAGGCTATGTGGTTTCATCCATGGAAAAGTTGGAAAGATGTCTCTGAAGAGGATCGCGATAGGATATTTGAACGTTTTAATGTTGGTGCTTATAAAAAATTATATATTTTCTTTTAATTTAATAAATTATATAAACATTATGAGTGTTGTGCTTTTTTTTTTGTAGAGATACTATCAATGGGAAAGTGAGTGGCATGATCAAGTTCGATCTTGCTGGGAGAAGTTTATAAAGAAGAAATTCAAGGATGTATTGAGTAGGGCTCGGGATAAAGCTAAGGACGCTGCAAGTAAGGCAGGGGTAGAAGTTGGAGATGATTTGTCTGTAATTATTCCGTATAAGCCACGTTGGATGAGGATTGAGATATGGGAACCACTAGTTCAGTATTGGAATACACCAGAGTGGAAAGCAAAGTTTTCTAGGAATACCATTAATAGAGGGAAATCGACAAGCAAGCACACTCTCGGCTCACAAACCTATGTTACACTTAAATTAAAAGCAGTAAGAGATGTTATTATGTCTTTAATATAATGAATATTGCATGTGAGTATTAACTTTCAAATATGACTTTTGTAGGATAAAATACTTGGACGCCCTGCTACAATAGATGAAATTTGGATGCAGTCACACGGGAAGAAAGGAACAAGACCTTTAGATAAACTCATGAGTTGTGGAGGAGGCGAGGGTTCAAAAGAGGTTGATGGTTCGGAAGAAATCGATCCACAAAACAATGTGGAATGGGTTGACTCAAGGGCAGAGGAATATTTTGTAAGTTTTTTTACTTTTAAGATGTATGTTATTACTAGTTAATCATTACATGTTATAAATATAACGATTTGTTTTGTTCTTGTATATTATAGAGATCATATAAGGAGTATGTTACGGAGAAGTATGGAGATGAAGCTAGAAAACGCCCATTAGATCTAGACAAATGGGTACAACGGGGCAAGAAAAAGGGCAGATTGTTTGATATCAGTGATCCGCATGTCATGATGACGGATACACCCTCAGCGTCAAGGAATTCGTATCTACTTGCAAGAAACGAAGAGGTTTGCTTATTTCATTTTAATTTATTATATAATGGGTCAAATGCTATATGAAGTCATATTAGTTGTAATCAAAAGTTGTTTCAGTTTGTAACACCTCTTATAAGATACACAGTGGGTCCTCTTGGAAGTTTTTGTTGAAATATGATAGTTTCTCTCATGCATGTTTGTATTAAAGTTACTACACATACATAGAAACACATAGGAATTCTTCGGTTAGGATTAAATGATATTAGGGTTTTAGTTTTTCTTTTTTTTTTTACAAATGATCTTTAGGGCTTAAAGTTCACTTTAATATCTAAAGCTATCTGATTGTGAGTTCAAAATGAATAAGATGAGATAAGATAGACATAGAAAATAACTAGCAGGCCTTAATCATTCTTCAAATTAGCTAACTTGAGAAATTACCTTCTTTGATAGAAATTTATAAGTCTTGCCCTAAAAGTAAGACCACCCTTCCTTTGTGTCCTAATGAATAATTCATATGTTTAAGGCACATGAATTGAAACCAATTAGTTTCTATGTTTACATGTTCAAGTGATCAATAACTAGGATCCCCTCCTCCCTTTAGTTCAACATACTATAGTCATAAATTTAGTTTAAGTATAGAAGTCAAGCTTTTTTATTTCATATCATTTTAGTTATGTGTAAACTTAAAGTAACCATTCAACACTAACTAATCCAAATATTCAAATTTCTAAGTGGGTTACTATCACCTAATAATCGTATGGTGTAATCCTAATAGAATACTACTTTGGTTGATTGAAAGAATATAAAAATATTTGATCAAAACATAATATTATTTTTATTGGATTGATCTTAATTCTAAACAAGCATCGCGTCATTGAAGAAAGAAACAATAGATTACTCTAGGTGAATAAGTAAACAATAGATGAATGTGTTGTGTGGTTTTAATATATTAATGTTGTGTTGTATTATTTATAGGTACAACATCTGAATGAGAAAATAGCACAGCTACAACAAGAGAAAGAAACTGAAAGACTAGAGAAAGAACAAGAAAGAGTCGAGAAACTAGCAATGATTGAGCAAATAGAGGAAAACAGAGTTGCAAACAATGAAATGAAGCAACAAATTGAATTCTTGTTGAAGAACATACCGAAAAGTTCTTCTAACTAGTTAAGCATGAAATTTGTGTGGACATGGTCAATTCAGAAGTTTGTTTTAATGTTTATGTTTAAATATTTCTTATGATACTTTTCTGTTGATACTTTGATTCATATTTGGTGTAGGATGTTTGAATATTTTTATAAATTGGTACAATTTTGTTAATGTTATTATTTGTTTGCAACAATGAAAAACCAAAGCCGTTTCTTATTATACATATTTTTGCAACAAAAATGTCAATCGCAAATGTTGTCGCAAGCTTGAAATAAACTCGGTTGCTAAAATGGTCGCAAAATATGAATTGTAAAATCAGTCGCTAATTATTTTGGTCGCATAATCGGTCAGGAATAGTTTGGTGGTAACTTCAGTCGCTAGGAGTTCAGTCGCAATTTTGGTCGCAAAAAATGATTTGTCACAAATAGTTTTGGTCGCACTTATGGTTGTTAACCCTTTAGTCCCAAAATCCATAGCAAAACAGTTCGTCGCAACTTCTGTCGCAATCTCGGTCACTAAAAGTTTGGTCGTGAAGTTAGTCGCAAAAGCAATAGGTCGCAAACTCCGTCGCAAATAAGATTTAGTCGCAAATTTTGTCACTGGTTTTGCCATGGATGATATGGTCGCGAAATCTGTCGCAAAAACTTTTTGGTCGCAATAATTAGTCGGAAACGAAATTACCGACCAGGGTATAACCAACCAACGAAACTGGTCGTAAAATGGTCGTAACAAGGCATTTACGACCATTTGGCGACCATTTTGACGGTCACAAATGCTTAATTTTGTAGTAGTGACCAAAGGTAAGAGTTTGAATTGTATTTCTGAATTCTGGTGCATGCATGCATTCTGTGCTGTCGAGTCGTTCATCAGATATTTCAAAATTCTTTTTGCGAACAGAAGGTTGTATTGGCCAGTTTACACCATGTATCAATCATTTGTTATTATACATAATACATCTAAGTTTTATCATTTTATATATTGGATGAACAATGGTAAGCATATATACGAACATCAATCGTATCCATTCGATCATCACTCATCATAGTACGTCGATCGGACATGTATATATCAAAAATACTAGCATGCATGGTAATTGGTATCACCTTCAAACATAGCATCAGATCGAATTATGAGTTTTAGATCTTGTTTTATATAATTATTATTATGATTTATTTGTCAATAAATGTGAGCGAAGTTGTTCTCATTCCAACCAAAGATAAAAGATTGTTGGTACGCTCATAGTCGTGCATATTCCATGTGTTTGGCATGGTTTTCCAAAAAAAAAAAAAGAAAAATAAATCAAATAATGTGTGTTAATTATTACATTTTGTATAATAAAAGAGAGAAATCAAAATGAAAAGGTAGGATATATATATATATATATATGTATGTATTTGTTTGGAGGGAAAAAGCACACTTTTAATTGACTTCATCAACTTATCTCCACTGGCGATTAAGTCTCTTTTTCTTTATATATTTTCCATTCCTTCTCAGCCAAGTTTTGTAGTATGTATAATTATAAATCCCAACATCATACCATATCATATCCTATCCCCTATCCTATCATATCCATCACACACACAGACACGAGTGTATATATATACATATACATCCGTATCCCTTCAAGTTGAGACTTGATCGAAGCGTCATCGAGTGAATTTGGATGGCAGATTGGGGGCCGATATTTGTACCGGTGGTGTTGTTTGCTTTGTTATCGCCGGGGTTGTTGTTTCAGATGCCAGGACGAGTTCGGTGTGTTGAGTTCTGTCGTTTTCAGACGAGCGGGGTGGCCATACTGGTACATACCATCCTCTATTTTGCCATCATTTGCCTCTTCACCTTCACCATTAGACTCCATATCTGGCTTGCCTAGCTACCTCCATCATATCCTTCCTTAAACCACCCCACCATACCATATATATATATATGTATGCAACTTTCCTACACTAGCTTTTATCTATCTATGTATCTATCTATGTGATTGTGTACGTGTGTGTGTATGTTTATATACGGTAACCTTGCTAATATATACTAGAAATTAAGTTATATACCTGCAGTATGGTTGGTTAATTTCTAGATCAATGATTCTCTATCTTGTCGTCTCTATAACACCCATCCTACTCCTCCATTAGTTAATTAAAAAGATTGTAAACCTATTTTGACTTTTAATCAAGTTCATACGTACGTACTATACGTCTATTCATATCCTTTTCATTTTTTTATTAGCTTATATAGTCTTTTATATATACTAACTAACTATTTTACCATCGAGATAAATATCTTTTCGGCACATTTACAAACATATGTACGTAAAGTTTGATCAGATCAAATCGCACGTTAATATCTATACCCCGCAGCCATGTACGTGTTTTAAGAAAATAGCAATTGGATCTTTAATTATTTGGACAAGTAGAAGTGGTTGATATTATATTATGACCCTTGTAAACATAAATGGTCCGGTCATTATTTTATTATTAAACTAGCTTTTTCCCCGCCCACATTATGTGGGGAATTCTTTCACCGTCTCAAATACTAAAACAAGATACCAAAACACCTTGCCGTGTTTAACATATCAACGTAAAACCCCCAAGCATCAAGAAAGACAAAAAAACACATTATGACATCGTAAAAGTGAATGGGTGGGAATAGTACATCATACGCCTCTACCAATAAACCATGGAGTCTTTTGTCTCTAAGTTTGTAAATCAATTTGTTTCTTCTAAGATGAAATCCTTAGGATGTATAATTGTTAGGATGTATAATTGTTGTAGCAGCAAACAAGATCGACCAACTGAGTTTATTAGTTCTATCACGAACCACAAACAACCATTTACAAATTAATTTTGTAAATAAATTATACAATATTAATGAACAAAACATAAAAAAAAAAAAAAAAAAGCATAACATCAATTTTTTGAAAGCAGAAAAAAGAATTTTTAAAAATCTTAGTTACAGGCTTATTTCGACTTTGTAAGGTAAAAACATTATGTTCTGACTAAGTTATTAATTTAATAGCCTTTATATATACACACAATTTCAACTTCTAGTTATATACATATAAAGTCAAACACGTGACAAATAATTTTTTCACAAACAATTTAAATTATTGGTTTGCTTTGCTTTATTAGATGTGATTCATTTCCCATTATTCTTGAATATAAGTGATCAATTATGACATGGAAAGGAGCCACTTTTTACCCTGTCTTAATTTTTAGTCACTCTGCGCAACATTTTTTCCACCCTGGTTCAACCTTTTTGACTAGATTGACCAACTTCTCAAAATCGAGACGCATATATCGATGCACTTGTAAAAATAGCGTCCGATATATATCCTAATACTCTAATAAAACAATAACTAGTAGTACACGTGTTAAAATCACATTTACTATCATCAAATTTTTTCCGTTTATCTACTTATGTAATTACTTAAATTACTAATAATATTATTAAACTCATTTTTAGATTAAAAATAGTTTTTTAATAAATTAAAAATGAGATCTTTTTAAATAAGAATTTTTTTTCTAAAACATCAAACCTTTTTTTAAATATAAAATATTTTAAATCAATATTTCTAAAAAGTAATTTTTTTATAAACCAAAAATAATTAAAATTGAGAGTTAAAATTAGAAATTTTTAAAAATGGTATTTTTTACTACGGTTTTTGAAACAATAATTTAATTTTTTTTGGAAAAAAAGTTTAAAAACAAAGTTTAAATAGTTGATATCATTGTTTTATTACTTATTGTTTTCACTCATATATAATTTCAATTATATCTTAGAATATTGTTTTATACTTAATAAATTTTTGTTATATTTAATATTTTATTTATTCAACTCATGTAATACACGGGTTTATTAAAGCTAATGTGTGTGTGTGTATATATATATATATATATATATATATATATATATATATATATATATATAACTTATCATAAGTTTTCTACACTTATATATACATTTACACATATACAAAAAAGAACATAACGTTGTATATGTATAATAATGTTATTTCAACAAAAAAATAATGATTTTAATTAATTTTCAAAAGTTAACACGGTTACCGTAATAATAGAGGGTTAACATTTGATACTTACCCTATATATATGTGTATATATATATATATATATATAGTAAAATGTTACGATACAAAGTGTTTTTTTTTCGTGCGAAGTGTATGAAGTTTATCACGCAAGAATGAATGTTACGAATGGAATTATAATGGAAGTGTAAAAATTAATCACATAGAGATGAAATTATCAAGTAAAGATGAGATTATTAGTAACCTTCCCCTATATATATAGACCGGTGTATCCAAGTTGATTACTAGCACATAACTCTCTCATCCATGCCTAATTCATACTTACACTCACTCACCGAATGAGCTAACAAAATACCTTGCATATGATTAATAAATACAAAGCAATTAAAGTTACCAATTATATATGTAACATTTAATTATATTTACTTAATAATTAAGTACTATTTATTTATATATACTGTCATCTTTTTTTTTCTTTTTACAGTATAAGAAAATCCTGGGCAGGTGATTTGTGATAAAAGTTTTCTATAAAAAATGCAAGTCATTAATCTACAATTAGTTTCACATGGAAGGAATGTGAAACAAAAATTACAAGAACCAAAGCACTTGATCGATGTTGAAATTAAAATGGAATTTGCATTAGGAAAGTGGGTTAAAAAATGACAACCAAAACATGAATTAATCATAATCACATGTACATACATGCAGCACGTACCATAACCAAACTAAACACCCAAGGCATCATTAACAACCCTATATATAATCAAGAACATTATGCATGGATCCACTTAGCTAAACAACCCCAGAAGCAACGATGCCAACCCTGAAACCTCAAGGCATCAATAACAGCCCTATCACTACTACAAAAATGAGCAAAACCGACCAAAGTTTACGACCAGGAAAATTAGTAGCAAAATTAGCGACTGTATAGCGACCAAAATCAAGTAGTTGCAAATTTCGCGACCAAAACAAAAGGGTCGCAAATTTAGCAACCGAAACAAAACGGGTCGCAAAACTAGCAACCGAACAAAAGGGGTAGCAAAATTGGCGATCAATTTTGATTTTGGTTGCAAGACGCTGGTAAATATTGCAACCGAAATTGTTTTGGTCACCAACAAGGTCGCTGATTTTGTAAAATAATAAAAAAAATAAACTAAATCCTAAGTTTGCCGCACAAATTGTCGCAGATACAGCAATCGTAATTTGTTCAGTAGCAAATACAATAGCTAGTTTGTACAAATAACTAAAAATAAAATATAAAAAATTGGTCGGAAAGATGGTCGCAAATATAGCTACCAAAATAGTTTTGGTAATAAGTCATCGGTTTTAAATAACAGATAAAAGGTAATTTGGTTGCAAAAACAGTGGTAAATATTGCAACCGAAATTGTTTTGGTCACCAATCGGTTGCTAATTTTATAAAATAATAAAATAATAAACTAAATTCTAAGTTGGTCGCAAAAATGGTCACAAATTAGACAACAAGCGTAATGTATTTGGTCACGAATACACTAGCTAGTTTTTACAAATATATATAAATAAAATAAATTTTATATTAGTAGGAAAAGTGGTCGCATATATAACTGCTGAAATAGTTCTGGTCATAAATCATCGGTTTAAAAAAACAAATAAAAGGTGATTTTGTTGCAAAAATAGTCGCCAATATAATGAAATTGTTTTGGTTGCAAATACAATTTCCATGTTTAGAAACTAATAAAGAAAGTAAATAAAATTGGCACAATAACGTTCACAAGTTTATTGACTGAAATAAACAGGGCACTCACCTAGCTACTGAAAATGATTTTGTTGCAAAAAGTAGTGGAAATTATATAAATAAAACAAGAAAATATGTTTTTGGTGTATAAAATAAGCACTACTTGAAAGACACATTAGCAACTACTATTAGAAACATAAGAACGGGTAAAACCAACTTATATTAGAATACTATCATAAAGTCCCTATTGTTGAATTAGAAAAACATATATAAATTAAAATAAATTTATAAATATTTTTGTTGAATTAGTAACATAAGAAAGGGTAGCTAGACGTGATAAGTATCAGAAGGGGATAATTAGCGCCAAACGGGGGTCAATAATGCTCATTGGTTACAATTTAGGTATAATTAGTCTCAAGTAGGGCAATTAGAATGAATATTGTTCAATGCTCACCTTTTAAGATTAATTATGCACAAATATTTACGATTAGGTAAATTTTAATCAGGTCATTGTTGGGTAACGGTTACAAATTAAGATCATTTCAGGATAATTAGGGTCTATTAGGGTCAACTAGTATTAACTAGTGTTACTATTAGGCAATTAGGTTTAATATTAGTCAATCAAGGTGTATATGGTCATTATTAGTATCAATTAAAATTAAAATTTGTCAACTAGGTGAAATCAAGGATTAATGTGGACATTTTTGGTAAATTAGGATTAGTGAAGGCTAATTCAATTACGATCAATACATGTTAATAATAGTTATTAAGGTCGTTAATTACGATCATTTGTTGCGAACCAGAGTCGTCAATGGTCAACAAGTATTAGTTTGTGCCAATTTGTGGGTAATCATGGGGTAGTTAGGATTGATTATGATCAATACAAGACAATTATAGTTAATTAGGTGCTCTAATAATCATTTAGGGTTATTAATGGTAAATTAGGGTCATTAACGGTATATTAAAGTCATCAATGGTCAATTAGGGCAATAAATGATCAATTGGAGTCATTAACAATCAATTACATTATAATCGATTAGTTAGGATCATAAAGGGTCAACTAGGGTCGTTCGTGGTCTGTTTTGATCAATGGTCAAGTAGGGTCATAAAGGATCAATTAGGGACATTCATGGTTAGTTACGGTCAATAGTGAGTTCTTAGTTGGCATAACTCGACTATACGACATGTGAGACTTGACAACACGATACGTGACGGTAGCCTAGCTGGGTGCCTTTGACGTGTCGTAACCCCATGGCTCCATTTTATTAGGCGACGACCCCGTAGCCGAGTTAAGCCGGGAGGCACACAAGCTGGCTCTGGTGTATGTTGACACGTGCCAGCTTCTTGTACGTTCTATATTTGGTGGGTCTAAAACAATGATTGAATCAGTTAGAAGTAGTCAGTTTAGCAGGAAAAATAATATCTGATACTCATCTATTGATTGGAAATAAATAAAATGATGTTAAAATCAAATGTTTATTATAATTATTGGGTCAATTAAACCATCACTTTGATGATTGTTTATTTAAAACACACTTTTTATATATATATTTTTGTCACTTTTCTTGAATAATGTAAAATGCCACAAAACTAAAATTTAAAATTTCATTTTCATTCCCACCACCTCAATATCTCCCGCCACACCACCAAAAATATCCCGCTGTTCCGTAATGACAGCCGAAAATAACCCCATTTTCCCCTATCATTCTCTTTATATCGCTATGCATTCGTCACTCAGTGGAAGCCATCCTCTCCGTCCACTCACAAACACCGAACCATTTCATGTCGAGAGGGCGAATGGATATGGTTGAATAGGTTTTGCCTGAGAGTTGGATTATGCAAATCAAGCAGCAGCCTCAAACTCCAACGGGTGACAAAACAATATCACTTTGAACCTGGCACTAATAGTTTCTTTTTATAATCTATAGATCTATCTATTGTGGGGTTTTTTAATTTCTTCTGTCACAAGCCCTAACCTGTCATGTTGTTGCTCAAGTTATAGTAGTTGATTTCTTTGTTTTGTTTTGTAGAAATTGTCAAGTTATTTGGGGAAAAGAAATTTTACAAGGCTCTGGTGTCGGAAACTAAATTCGTGGAGAGAAAAAGTGGTATCTGTTTGATGTAAGGTTAGATATTTCAAAAAAATTATTCTGCTGTGTTTCACTATTATATATGTTGTGAACATGACAATCAAGGTTTAGCACTTTCTTTCTCTTCCTCGTGTGTGTGCACATACACGTATGATTTTTCATTTTTCTTTTTCGTATAGAGTAAAAATGCACACCATTTTCCAGTTTGATTGTGTTGATACAGATGTGATATCTGTAACATAATTTCATCCTCCAAAGAGTTGTATGTTGGCATATAATAGCGGAGTTAAAATTCCTGATATATGGCAATCAACTCTAATGGTACTAACCCACACACCATCTCATATGTATTTGTGTTATTTTTACATAATTAGAATTTAATTATCGTTAGTTCTCTGAAACTCAAAAATATAGAGTACTATCATACTATGTATGCATACACACATTCTAACAGTAATTTGATTGTTATTTTATCTACTTTTGATGTTTATTTAAAACCTTGGGTTTCAACTATGTTGTTTCATGGAGTATAAATTGTCTTTATTGTTGTTTTGCACACATAGGATGAACATGTGTACTCATAAGCATAGCAATTTGACCCATTGCCACAAAATAGAGATAATAAACACGCATAAATGGGATTGTTGAATTATAAAACCTGTTATTAAGTTTGTTAATATTTCATTCTAATGCTATTATATTATTGCGTTTAGACCATTTTCAAACTATTTCGGATTTCCACACTTTGAAGGTTGAAAGAAACATCACTTGCTTCACTGTATCAATTTATTGTTTTGGTAAAAGGACACTTCCTAAATGACTATAACTTCATACAAAAGTTAACGAACAAGACACTATAGCCTAGGACAAGACCTTGGTGGGGCTGAATTATACTAGCTCTCTAACTATGTAACAGATGAATGATGACTGACTCTTATCATTCTCATGGACTTATGATACTTTCAAGAAATTAAACATCGTTTTATGATGTGCTATTTCCAGGCTTACGACCATCATTTGAACATGATTCTTGAGGATGTTGAAGAGATCCCTAGAACTGTGGAGGTCGATGATGTAACATATGAAGAGATTGCCCGGGTTTGTTGTCCTTTTTATTTCTATTTTGTGATCTGCTCTTTTTTTTTTTAAATCATCTATGTTTATTTTGTGTCATTTAGCTAGCTTATGCAGTTGGTTCGATATTTTGAACTTCTATCATGCATAATAATTGTTCACAACACTATAGGAAGAAATAAAAAAACAAGCAATAAAACTTGACATAATTGATTATTTGGCCCTTTTGTGATTGTTATAACGGGTCATAATGGTTTGTTTGATTTTCATGTTTTATACTAATTGTAGGTACAGTGGTTGAAAAAAATAATAAGGCAACTACAACAAAAGAAAGAAACAAATAGACAAGAGAGAAAATTAAAGAGCAAAGAGATTCACAATGATAGAGAAAGTTACGGAATATGGAGTTGCAAATGCTGAAATGAAAGAGTCAAACACTCTAATGAAGAGCAAATTGTAGAACATCCCAAAAATCTTCTCAACTACAAAACCATGTAATTTTTTGGTAAATATGAATGTATAGATCCTTTATGTTTGGATTACTCTTATTGCATCTATCTTTGAATTAGTATTATTTTGTAATTTTATAAAGATGTTGATTCTTGTATCGAAATTTATAACAGGCGAAACCGGACAAAAACAATTGGCTGCAAAATAGTGATCATAAATGATTTTGATTGCAAAATTAGTCGTTAATAATTATGGTTGCAAATTTAGTCACTAATGATTTTGGTCGTAAAATTGGTCACAAAAAGCTGGCCGTAACTTTGGTTGCTAACAATTCAATTTGGTTGCAAGATGATTCGGTGGCAATTCCGGTCGCTAATAGTGTGGTCGTAAAACTAGTTGCAAAAAGTTTGGTTGCAATCTCGGTCGCTAAAGGTTTGGTTTTCAGTCGTTAAAGGTTTGGTCACAAAGTTGGTCACAAAATATATTTTGTCGCAAAATCAGTTGCTGAATTTACGATAGCATTTCCGGTCACAAAATTGGTCGCAAGAGTATTTTGGTCGTAAAAAATGGTTGCAAGTGTAATTACCGACCAAGGTATAACCAACCACCAAAATTGGTTGCAAAATGGTCGCAAGAGGGCATTTGCGACCGTTTCGCGACCGTTTTGACTGTCGCAAATGGTCATTTCTGTTGTAGTGTATATAATCAAGAGCATTAAATAGATAACAGTAAATAAATATAAATTTAGACTTTTGATGATTCTTTCTATGAAACAACACTATCTTCCTAACTTATATTTCACTAATGTAATTGTGATGAATTGTGTGATGTGATTAAAAATATAAGTTAAAATAGTTATGTTAATATTCATAAACGTAAGCCAAAGCGGATTCTTGTCTGCCAGCTTCGTAGTGACAAGGACACTAGCATCGAGTAACTTACAATGCTAATCCTTCAAGCCACTAGTGATGTAGGTAACACTTGTGTATCCTTTCAACATACGATTTCTGAAAACATAACTTAATGTTAAAAATAGAGTTGATCAAGTTCCATTTTAACATACCGTTAATATTAGAAAACCTTAACAATTACTGTAGATTTCTCAGACTAATAAAAAGTAACCCGCAAATGATTATAAAGTTAAGTTGATATGATTTCTAATAATCAATTTTAGTTTATTATCCATGGATTTATTATGAAGATTAGTTTCGCGAATAAAAGTTAGTTCAATTCATACGTTTTTCAACTTTGTTTGACATTCACAATTACAAATCATAAGTTTATAACTTCCCGTTCAAATGTAAAAGTTTACCCAAAATTATCATAACATTAACATAACATAAAACCCACCATTAGTTCATCACAAATTACATAAAGTTTCACTAAATTATAAATAAAGTTTAGCTCATAATAAGCTTGAACATAACAACAAAGTTAGAAGATAGTAATGAAATCATCGGTAAATTATAACAATCAAAATCGGTGATCCATTATGGATGATGCTAAACGATCCTGAGCTTCTTCTAAGTGTTGAATAGACCTCCAAAACCTTCTAAGAACTTTCAAAGGTAGGGTTCCTAAGAGGGAACACCAGCACTTCCCCTCCCAAAAGCTCCTTTAAAAGTTGCAAATGAGCTCCTATTTATAGGCGTTTTGGAGTTTTTAAGCACGACACCGTGCTAGTACAATGCTTACGAAAGTTGGTCAGCTCGTACGTGTAGAAGTTGCGGGCACGACCCCGTGTTTAATGGGGAACGACCCCATGCTTGAGGTAGGGCACGTACCCGTGCCTCGGGTCGGGGGACAGTACTTCAAAGCTCATTTTCTTCATTTTCTCTTTATTTAAGCTCCTTTTGTTTACCTTGATCATTTCCAAACCTGAACACACAATTTAAGCAATTTAGATATCAATTCATTCTTTCTAGTAAGTGTCTTGGGAATAATTGATGTGCAACTGATGTGTTTTATATGTATACTTTTAATATGTGAATTAATATATATGTTAATAAATGATATCTTTCCTCATTTTAAGTGATTTTTGTTATAAATTAATCTTTATCGATATTTAATTATGATTAATTTGATTTTTGTAGCTTTGGATGGTTGTTTGATGATTTCAAAAGAAAAAGCCAAGAAATTAATGAAGATTTTGAAAGTTTAGAGTCTGTTATGACTATGACAGGATTTGTCAGGACCATAATAGGCTTCAGGCCTCCTTTTCCCGCGCATTATGGTCATGACCGATCCTGTCATGGCCATAACACACATCTAGCCCCTTTTTTAAGCCCTTCTTCTTCATTTTGGGGGAGACGAATTTGGAAGTAAAAACCCTAGTTTTTTTTCATTCTTGTGGCCACTTTGAAGGAGTTGTTTTTCAAGAGAGGTTGAAGATGAAACATTTCAAAGAAAGATTCAAGTCAACACAACCCACCTCTACTCATCTTTGGTTTAAAAATCTCTAGATCTATCATTTTCTCTTCCATTGTTATGCGTTTGGTTGTGGTTTTTGTAAGCCTTATGGCTAAACACTCTTTATCACTTAGATTAGATGAAGGTTAGCATACTTTGGCATATTACTTGTAATGTTTGGTGATGATTAGGTTAATATTTATTTCAAATTTATGAATGTTCTTCAATGGTTGTGTATATTTGTTGAACTTGATGAAATGATGAATCTTGTAGATGTTACAATCGTATATTGTTGGAAAACTTTGTGTTTTAAAACATTTATTTATGAAATGCCTACATTAGTATGTGGTTTATGGCATTTGACTATGAATGATAAATTATGATTGATTATTTAGTCAAGATGAACAAGTGTGCATCCAAATACTTATGTTTATGAAAACCATTGTGTTTGTTATGAATATCTCTTAACATTGTGTATGTGTAACCATATATAATGCGCATATTTATGATTCGTGTATTTGTGTTAGGACATTCATAAATTGAATGATTTACATAGCTATTGTTACATTACAGGAATCTAGGTGGTTACCATGTGTTCATCGTGTTAACTTTTCAAAGATTTTTGGGTTTGGTACCTTGACGGGAGTCCTAACCATATTTAATTTTAGTCTGATTTTATCATTAGTTTTTTGTGACATAATTTTAGGTGGCTATTATGCTTTTTTATCGTTCTAGCTTTCCGACGAGTTAAATAATTAGATAACCTTTATAGGAGTCTAGTTTATATTCATTTTTCATGTGTAAAAAATGATCTCACCATAGGTTCATGCATGTTGTCATTGTTTTGCTAAGCGGATTCGAAGTCTAAGTGATACACTTATTTGATTGAATATCTTCATCTTCGTTTATTCTCTTCAATTAGTTTAATTGTTAGTTAAATGATTTAATCATAATTTTCACAAATCATCTTTAATCGGCTAGATAATGACAAAGACTTAGTATTAGGATCTCTCGTGTCCACAGATTGATACTTGGTTCTTACCAAAATCTATACAATTATCCGATAGGTACAATTGCCTAGTTGCCTATTGTGTGTGTAGTTACTCATAAGGTAAAACTCATTTTTATAATTTTATAGCTTAATCGTGTAAAATCCATTGTTAAAATCTATATATTAAAAAACACATCTCAAATTTAGATCACATCATGCACCCACATAGATACACACACACACACACATATATATATACATACACATGACACACACACACACATATATATACACACACATGGCATGCATACATACTATATACCTACATACATCTCGACACACACAGCCGGTCCCAATCAACGGGGTGTGGCAAGTTAGAATAGAATCATTATATGTGCATTTTATAATTTTTAATGTAAATTATAACATTTATCCAATCACTTATAATGAATTACAATAGACTCACTATACCTTGTTTTTTAAATGAGTTGGTATTAAAAAAAAGAAATCAAAGTATTGGATGATTATTCGGTAAATGAGTTTGTTTAATTAGTTTACTTATTTGTCAAATCTAAAATTCTAAATAATTAAGTTATTCTATAATCATTTCTTATCTAAAAGTCTAAATGGTATTTAATCTCTCTAAGGTATCAGGCTCGAGCCCCATTAATGTCAGTAGATCATAACACATAATAACACAGTGACCCATTGGCCAATTAATTGTGTAGTGTCATGATCCTCATTGTACATGATAAATTACCCCAAATTTTTCAAATTTTTTCAGTTAGAATAACACTCATGGCACAAAACTTAGGTTCATATATTTGAGTGATTAGCGTTTGAAATGAATTAAGAGAGATTGACACTAAACCTTCTTATTGTTCCCTTAGTATTCTCTTCTATGGAGGTTTCTGAATGGGCTTGTTCTGTTATTATCGCTTCTTCCCTATTGCACTCAAGCGCTAGTATTTCTACAAACCAACAAAAAAGCTTCAGGTTATAACAAAATCCATGAATTCAATCGAAGAAACAATTCCATTGGCGCCTTAATCGCAGAGGCGATTTAATTGGTGGACGCAGGCGAGCAGGGCCGACGATGATGAATACCGGTACGAGTCATCAACGATAAGATGATCGGCAGCGAGCCAGCGAGCATGTGTGGATTAGGCGTAAGGGATGCTGAGGTGCATAGGGGAAAGATCGGGCTCTAAATAGAATTTGGGGGCGGGGTCTTTTTTGGTGAAAAAACAAGATCTCCAAGAGTTTTGGCGCTAGAAACAAACAGGAATATGTATAATTTTCAGGGAAGTAGATATTGTTTTACACGATTTGCATATACTTAACCTAGTTACCAAAATACAAATCACATAAACATGACCCGATTATTACTTTACAAAAGAGATTCATGCTAGACAAAAATACAAATCACATAAACACGACCCGATAATTACTTTGCAAAAGAGATTCATGCTAGACAAAGGAATCAGGTTGTGTTGACTTTTTACAATATGAAAAACTGAAAAATACGTTAGCGAGATTATTAGAATATAACTCATAAAGAAAGAATAGTTTTTTCTTCCCATCAATACCTTGTAAACTAATATTAACAAATGATCATACCCATTCCTAGTTCTAAGTTGCACACATAAATGGAAGTCCATGATATGATGAATATATGTTTGTATCATTTCATGTAAATAACTAATGAAACAATGACAAATAAATGAATAATTAAATAAGTTTTTCTTCTTGAATAATAATCAAATACAATAAGCACATAAATTTTCTACATCGAAATTCTATAAGAAATGTAATGTCTTCAAAGAAATTCAGAATCAAGAATCAGCCTTGAGGTGGTAGCATTAAAACCCATTATCGGTCACATTTTCTCCTATAAAACCCTAATTTTCTAAATTTTCCTAAAGTTCCTTCCGTGTGAGTCATCAAAGTGTCACAAACCATCAATACTTACATCATCAAGCAATCTCCACCACCTAAAATCATGTATGAAAAAAGAATCAAAGGTGATGATGGCAATATCATAGGTGTAACAAAAAAGTTGACAAACCGGTGGCGTCTTAAACATCAAGGAAGTGACGTGGGTGGTGTAAAGAAACGATTAGGGCTTAGTGATATGGTAAAATGAACTAACCAATGATTGGGTTATAAAAACAGGTCAAAAGACCTGCGTGTCACATGTAATGATGTAAACATGTTAAAGGGGTGTAGGGGAAAGAAAGATGGGAAGTGCTTCAATAAGTTGCCAACTAGCATACATACATTTATAGAACATATGTGTTTATACATATGTATATATAGGGGCTGATTATTATAAAAATAGAAAAATCAGTAGGAAGTCATTAAATTTCAACATGTGTAAAGTATGGAGGGGGCATAACCATCTAGAAGTTATTAGATGCTAGTTATATGTAATTACGTCACGGGTATACATAATCATATCCCATAGTAAATATACTTGTGTATCAATATAATTGTTTAGAAATTATGCACAATTACATAATATGTACTATGTAGTACGTAATTACGTAATGCGCATACTTTTATAACAAAACATGTTATACTATAATAAAATGAAAGATAATAAAATTATCTATTTTATGATTTACCTTTTTTAGAAAAAATAATAAGACATATAAAAGTTATTCGATTTAAAAAAAGTGATGGAACCTCATAAATCGTAAAACAAGTCGATGATAATGTGCATTTCTTTTTTGCCATTGGTAACCATGGATTTAGTGTAATCAATGTTGGTTTGTAAATACTTCGCTCATTTTGCAACAAAATATAAATTTTCATAATATCTATATCTATATACTATATAATGCATCATAATATCTATATCTATATACTGTATAAAGATACATTTTAGGAGTACAAGTTGATCATTTTACTTAATATAGAAGATAACTAATACAACTTTTTAAGCACGTAATACAAGTATTCTATGCAATAGTTTCAATTTTACCTCTATTTAATAATCTTCTTTTAATTAATACGTTATTTAATACACATTACTAATACATTATTTAATAATGTGAGATTATTTAATTTATTAATTATATATTATCTTATTTATAATACTTAAATTGATATTTACTATTTATATTTTTATAATTAAATACTATTTAGATTAAGTATTATTTTATTTGAATACTTAAGGATATAACTATTAAATATTTTCATTTTCATAATAACAATAAAAGTAGTAGTTTTAGTGATATTGTGGTTATTTAATAAATTTAGTATTTATTACTAAGTTTGTTTGTTAATGACCTATTATTTAATATGTTTCAAAAAATATTTACAGTACTAATAAATATAATCATATTTATAATGATAGTAATAATAATACTACTAATAATATTATTATAAGGTTAATAATATTAATAATAACAATAATAATATTGTGTTATTATATTAATTATAATTTAATACCGTGTTTTAATTATGTTATTGTATTTGTAACAATTTAATAGTAGTATCTTTAGTTATAGTGTAATGTTCTATATTTAATAATATTTTTTATTCGAATGTTTTTAATGTATTCATTTTAATTGATATCCATAACATATAAATTCAATATGTTCGTTAATAGTATCATGACAATATGATTACGAATCACTAAATCATATGTAGATAGACACGAGAATACGAGTGTCCATATCATTGAACTCACCAAATCAAGATAATCTCAAAAACTACCACTGCGACGTTTTGTATACGTTCAAAATCTAACCAGTATTCACACCAAATATTCTAGAGTAGGTGCATATATATATATATATATATATATATATATATATATATATATATATATATATATATATATATATATATAAGAGCTCATTCAGATACATTATTAGATATTAAACAACTAGAGTAAGATTTGAGTGGTCCAATATCTACAATAAAAGACACGTAATATAAGATTGGAATTGAAGGGCAAAACTCAGAAGAATAGTCATTTGTTGACAATTTTTAGGTATCAAATCTAGTTTTATCATATTTTTTCTAAAAATCTAATAACTTTCATATGCCATATTTCTTTCTCTAAAATTTATTGCATAAGATATAGAATTTTATTATTTTTAACTTAAGTTTAGTATTATTATGGGTTTTGAAAAAAGAAAAATTTAGATGGTACATAACTATGTACTTACCTGATACATAATTATAGAAGATTTTTTAAACAATTATTTATATCTTGTTAATTACAGTTTCATCGTTCGTGACTGACATGATCAATGGATATAGCTAGCTAGGTTGTCAGACATGCATGTTTAATTTCTTATGTTTTTTTCTTCGAGCATTTCCACTATTAACCTATATATATATATATAAAATAGGATTTTGTGAAGGCATGTTGATATGCATGAGGTATGATATCGTCCATATATTATTGAATATGCGACGGTAACTCGCCTACAAACAGATGGATATGATATATATTAGTCAGCATATATGCATGTTGTCCCCTTTGTGGCCCATATCACTAATTTAATTCGTCTCAATATGTATGTCTTCTTTCTAAAACGCTTAATATATATATATATATATATATATATATAATTTACTGGCATTTACCCTTAGATTGTCCCCAACGCATCGCCCTTAGCCCAGCCCATGCCGCCTTTCGGAAGGGCTGCGTTGTGCAGACCCATCCATCCTTCACCCGCCCTTCCCCAAGGGCATTCAATGGATGCATTTTGTGGGGCCCACGATACAAAATGTGTATTGCTTTGTTTTTTTATGGATTTTTAATGGTTGTTTGTGGGAAGGATAGTGTTAGGGGTAAAAGTTGATTATGGGAAGAATGGATGAAAGTTAGTGCAAAGCTGATGTAGCATGCTGTCTGGGACTGTTTGTGGGAAAGGCGCTGTTTAGCGTTGTGGACAGTATTATCAGTAAAATTTTGCAAGTTTTTCTAACTGATCAATTGGTGTATTATATTAAGTTACTATAAATTAACCACATATATGAACATTCCAAGCCATGCAAATTACATTTCGATCAGATGGAGATACATGCATATATAGAACATCAAATATATATATAGAAGGGGCTATCTTTCATTTATTCAATTCACAAGCTAGCTAGCTCATTACGACACAACAATATAAAAATAATATATATATAATTAATTGTTTTCTGTAAATCAACCACCATGCACCTGCTCTCATTTAATTCCACCTTTGAAAAAGTGTATTTTTGTTTGTCTTTTTTTTTTCCGAACGGTAAATCTATTATACTCCTATATTATATCAAATTATACTATTGCTTGGGTTTGAACCCAAGACCTCCCCTCTAAGAGGTAAAGCCTCTATCAAGTGGGCTAGCCATATATATATATATATATATATATAGGGTTAGGTTCAAATGAGAACTCTATTTTTATTGAGAACTCTAAGGACAAATCTGGACCATTCATTTTTTTTTAATTATAAAAATTATAAATTAAATGCAAAGGGTATAATGATAATCATTAAAAAAATTTCTCTCTCCAATTAATTATTTTTCTCTCTCTTCTCTCCAATTAATTAATCATATTTTTTTTATTATATTTAAAATTTAAGTATCTATCTATATGTTTATTGGCTATCCAAATTCAAAGATTTTTATACAATAAATGATTTTACATTCCTTCACACTACTCAAAATTTTTTAATATACTATTTTTCATCATATATGTTATACATCTGCATACGGCAAAAGTTACATGTAGAATTTTGATCCACATTACTATGTGCACGTTCAAAACTATTTAAAAGATATTTTTTCATCCTACACACATGCCTTTTTACTTATGTATTTTTTTTTATTTGTAGAAATTTCAAAGCAATATTAAAGCTCGTCATAACTTGATCAAAGCCTGAAATAACAATTACAAAATTGTTATGATACAAACTTAAATAACTTCAAATAAACTAACAAACTTAAACTAAAATAAGGACTAATTCTTCATGGTACTTTATTATACATATGTGTAAGTTAATAATTTTTGTATGTTATCCTATTTTACATATGTATAACCTTCTTTTACATATATGTAAGTGGACTATTTACATATATGTAACATTATCAAATAAAGGTTTACATGACTAGTTTGACGTGCTTGATTTATTATTCTATTTACGTATATGTAATCATGTTATACATATATACCGTCAGTTTCAACCCACTCAGTAAATTTGCATAATCTAAAATTATTCAAATATGGTCATACAAAATTTTAAAAATAACTTTAAGCAAGAATACACAAAATCTTAGAAATAACTTTAAGCAAGAATTACAAAATCTAGTGGAATAGCTAATAATTTAATTAAGCAGTTACAAAAATGTTAGTGATATGTTGTGAAGTTTATACATTGAACATAGATGTTTATACATTGAACATACAGTCTTATTAAAAATAAAGAAATGATCCAAAATAATAATTAATTTACAATACTGATTATCCTTTTTAAATTTACTATCTATTTACATATATGTAAATCTTTATCTTGGTCATCATTTTTTAAATTGATCTTTTTATCGTATATGTAACTTCATGCTCATCCACTTCTCAAGTAAATCTATTGACGTTTTCTTTTGCTACAATCACATAAAAAAAGAGAGTCGTAAAAAACTAATAACATGTATGTTTATACATTACATATCGAGACTATTTTAAAACTAAAGACGAAAGACAAATAATTGATCTATAATAGTAGAAAGATGTTATAACATTTTGTGCTAATAATTCACATATTATACTTTGGACGTTAAATTTAAATAGGATATATTATCTGTTTAACATTGATGTTGCATCATGCTTGTATGTGATTATAGTATTATTCAATGTTTCTAATTTCAAAATCCATTATATTACAAAGCACAAGACATGAGTTAAAATCCTCGATATAAGTTTGAAAAATAACAAATCAAGGACAGTTGCTTACCTTTCAAAATCGAACGCATGTGCTCTTCTTGAAATCAACGATGGTAAAAGGTTTTAGGATTATAAAGCCTGATTTTAGTTTCCATTGATCTGTGAATAAGAAATTGAAGGAGATGTGCGATTACCTTTGTTTAGGATACATGTATAGTTGCAAGTTTAAAGTTAGCAAGAAAAATACCTATATGAATCTGTAGAAAAAAATTATCCATTAGTCTCTGTTAACATTCTAGGTTTGAGATAGAGATGAAAGATGAACAATATCAAATTAAGGAAACGAGAAATATAAGGAAACTGGAGAAAGAATTAATTATTCATAAAATACCTAAAAACTTGACAAACAAATCCAATCAAATGTATAAAAAAGAAAATTAATCAAGCACCTCAAAAAAACTTGACTATAATTTGAAGGAATAAATGAAAACTATTACTTATTTTTTATAGGAACTAAATATATCGCTCCACTATGTTAGTTGATCTGTATATTTAACAATTAATTCATATAATTTTACAAAAACTAAATAAATGATTAATTTATTCATTTCAAATTTTATAATATAATAATTACTGTTTTGAAAATATTAAAATAAAATTATTCACGGATACATATACATTCATAATTATATGATGGTAATCTTAATATCATATCTTAATATGATAACCACACACAAAGATGTAAATATCATAACCACAGGCAAAGATGCAAAAGTAAAAACAAAAATTGTGAGGAAGCCTACACCTTGGGGAAACAGTTGCTGCAACTAGAGCAACAAATTCATGACCTCCACATTGCCGCAAGCCCGCAACCATAATCATTGCATATTTTTCATTTAAAAGTGTGGAATGAGGATGATGAAATATAAAGAAAATCAACTTGTACGAAGATGATAGACAATCAGTTCAAGAAATAAAATGAAGATTGACCACAATTGGTTACTAGAACATATGATATGATTATAAAAATAAACCTAGAGAAATCGAGAGGAAATTAAGCAATTCATATAAATGAGATAATTACCAAATTTAAGTCGCGACCAAATGTCTAAAATACCCTTTTTAATTTATAAAATTGTCTCTCAAATCTCATTTATTTACAAAGATACCATTATTGATTTGAGCCATTGATCAAATTATCTAAGGGTTTAGATTAGTTCTTGCAGTTCTTTAGATATTTAGGAGTTCTGAAATGATCATATCCCTATATATATATATATATTTTTCTACTCTAATAAAAGAGTAAATGGGGGTGCCACGTGTCAGCACCACAATCATTCTGAGAGAAATTTTCCCGCCTCTCTCTCCTATTAAATAATTACCTTAATTACTAATAATATTATTTTAATACTTTTTAATATTTAATAACTTAAGAAAGAAATCTATTTATTAAGGTTATTTCTAAATAAATTGATATTTTTAAATAGTCAATTTTTTAAAAACAAAAAATAATCAAATTTGGGAGTTGTAATAAGAAAAATTTTTAAATATGACATTTTTATACGGTTTGTTTTAAAACAAAATGTTTATTTAAAAAAAAGTTGTAAAAACAAAATGTTAAAAAGTTAATATTACTGTTTTATTATTTCAGTCATATCATATCTTATAATATTATTTTATAATTAATAAATTTATTATATTAATATTTTATTTATTCAACCCGTGTAATACACGGGTTTACTAAAGCTAGTATATATATATATATATATATTAATTCCACCATTGCTTGTCTCTTCTTGATCGATGACGCTCTTAATTAATTAATTGTTTCAAGAAACAAAAGTAGGTACTATATATAAGCTAATTAAGTGTATAAATATATAATGACAATGGCTTTGAATTGGTGGCCGGTTTCGATCCATTCCATCGATCTACAATGCAATGGATATATATATATATATATATTCTGCTCCATCTACATGCTAGCTTCCATACGTATAGTACGTACGTACGAATTTATCCAACTTTACAATACCGGCCTGCATAATGATCGATAGATTGCGTAGCTAGCTAGCTTCTACAGTTCCAATATCAGGTCTACACAGAAAATTAATTAATTAATTGATGAGTTTGATGTTGATTAGTGAGAGGCCGGGGAATTATTAATTAATTTGATATATATATATATATATATATATATGGATGTGTACTTACATTCTGCATCTGATGTTATCCAGCGTTCTCTTTTGAGGTTGGTGGTGCTCAGCTTTGTCTGGTAATTAATTGGCCTGTGAGGAAATATAATAATATCTCCCGCTACCACTTTATACCCCTCTTCATCCTCCTCCTCATTGATCCTCCTCCAGTTGCTTTTCTTCCACATCTTTGTCTGGTAATTAATTAATTCATTGGATCTTACAGAAGGTGCTGTTGCTCTTCTTCTTTTCAGTATGTAATTTCTCATAATTAAGTGGTTCTTAGTTTTCTCTTCTTCTTCTTCTTCTTCTTCTTCTTCTTCATGTTTTCCCATGGTACTGCTTTTAGTTTCACTTATTTCTTCTGCCATTTTGGCTTTCTGGAAGAGCTCCAAAAGTGTTGTTCTATTGTGCTTAGATCCGGCTGTTTCCGGCAGATGAATACACGCCTTATTAATATTAATATTATTGTTATTATCACAAGTAGTCAACAAAACCCTCTTTAACTTGTTGTTGGCATAAGTGGGGAAGTGTGGAGTTGCTAGAGCAGTGATGAAGCCATCTCTTTGAAATAGGTGATCATCAGCATTTGTTGTACTTGTGTCCTCCCTATATATGTTCTCAGCAGAAAGGTTGACATGATGATGATGATGATGCTAAGACACACATAAAAGAAATTAAACTACATAATAAATAAAATATATAACCAACCACCTCAAAAGTACCTACGCCTTCTTAATTAACCTACTTAATTACTATATAATAATAAAATTATAAAGTCGTATATATGGAAATTGAAGCACACCTTCACTTTCACCTTCATCTTCACCTTCACCTTCACCTTCACCTTCATGGTTTTGATCAGTAGGTGATGAATTCTTTGATATGGAAAAAGATCGAGTTAAAAATATAAAAAGATTTTATTATATTTATATATATGTGAATTGATCGATGAGTTTAATTTTACGGCTCTTTAATTTATAGATGCTTTGGAGGTCTAATTATTGGGAGTTGACACCCAACATATATATTGATCAGGAATAAAATTAACGTTTGAAGTTGGATATTTTCGAAAAGTTCATGTTAGATATTTGTGTAAAAGTGCAAGTTGAAGTTGATATTTGTGTAAAGATGCACATTCCTATAAATATATTTGTTTACTAAGTATTTTTTTAAACGGTTAATTGGATCACTGGCAGGATACCGACACATCTGATCATCCTCATTACTCAAGTACGAATTGAATCTTGAGAATATTATCAGGAGAAAACTCACATTAAGTGAGAAAAACCCCTGGCCCATTTGAAACCCTTTTTATTTTTGTTACAGTTGATAATTGAACCTAATTAAAACAACATCAATTTTTTTTTAAAAAATCTTGGGGTATTTTACTTTAAACAATTGAGTTAAGCATCATTGGTATTTGTCTACTAAGTGAGTAAGATATTTTTAACGCACGAAAAGAAATATGAACTTACAGAAAAATAAAAAGACGTTACATGCGCAAATCCCATCAATAGTACGTTTTCTTCTACCTACAAGCTGGTGCTTGTAATTTTGCTGGCGATCCCTTGCATGTGCTATGATGTTCCTTAGTGATATCTTTTTTTTTTTTTTCACATGATCGGTTCTTTTGCCTGCAATGCAGGATTTACTTTATACTAAACTTTCACACATTTATTCACGGGTATTTTTTTCAAGATGCATTTAATTATTGTATACATGCTCATGTTTTATGTGCTAAGGCTTTTTTTTATCAGCTAATCAAAGTAGTTACTATATTTAACGTTTTACACTTCCTAACTTTCATTTATAAATATTTAGTTTTTTTCTAATTCAATCCGTGTAATACACATGTTTATAACCTAGTACCTTAATACCCTAAAACTATTATGGTATTACTTTTTTTCTAAGTTATTCAACCCTATTGTCGACTTCTTCTACCCATAAAGCAGGATGGCTGCCAAAACTTCTTCTTCATCCACAGTTGAGGTTAAGTCTCTACACCCGGTATACTCGATTGCCAAAACATTTTAAATAAAATACGAGTTATTGACGATGTTAAACTCACTCACTCTCTGTGGGTCAAGCTAGCTTTTCAAGATCCACGCAAGAGGTAACAAAGTGCTTGACCACATTGACGGCACATCTCCACCTATAAAAACCAATGCGACTTACGAGTCGTAGCCTGCAATAGATGCCATTTTCCTCCAATGGATCTATGGCACTCTTTCGGAAGGCTTATTGGTACGTGTTCTTGATGTAGATTCATGACTGAATTGGGCCCATTGCATAATTTTCTTGATATTATCATCACTAGAGACTCCCACGGCCGGCCTTTTTTTCATCTTGGTCTTACTATGTTAAAGATATATCTTACTCCATGAAAATATAATGTCTTGCAAACCATGTGTAAGTCTAGTCGACACTTTCTTTGAATTAAGGGCTAAGGACGTTCCACTACTTATAGATGGTAGCGTATATCGTAGCTTCACAAGGGCACTTCAATATTTGGCGTTTAAGAGGCTACGTACATATCTCTTACACCATTTAATAGATTTGTTTATTCATGCATGCTCCCCACAACCTCACTTCACCTTCATGAAGCGAATATTATGGTATTTATGAGGCACCATCCGTTACGATTTATGACTCACCCCATCCCCTAGCTATATCTTCTTACACGGCTTACTCCGATGTCAACTGGGAAGGTGTCTGGACTTAAGATGGTTCACCTTAGGGTATTGTGTTTATTTAGACAACAACTTAACTTCTTGGTCATCTAAACGATAACCAACAATTTTTAGATCTAGTGACTAGGCATAATACAAAGGGATTGCCAATGTTGTGACAAAGAATTCTTGTTCACATAATCTTATTCTTGAGTTTCATAATCCCGTCCAACGAGCCACTATTGTGTATTGTGATAATGTGTATGTCGTTTATTTATTTGAGAATCATGATGTTCTACATGAACGAACCAAGCATGTTGGGATTGACGTCCATTCTATCTGAGAAAAAGTTCGACAAGGTAATGTTGAAGTGCTTCATGTCTTATCATCATACTAGTATGTTGATATCTTCACCAAAGGTCTGCCATGACAACCATTCCAGAGTTTTCGATCCAATTTGAGCATCGATCCGCATCCCGCTCAAACAAAGGACATGAGCCTTGGTCTAGTGGACGAAAACATAAACAAAAAGGGGTTTAAATGAAGATTGTCAAAGGAAATAAGAATCGCGAGCCATAGCGAACCGCTATGGGTCCTTTGTGTCGGGCATAGTGGACTGCCAAGGAATAAAAATTGAATCTAGAAGTTGGTTTCGTATAGTAGCGGAACTCCAAAGATTCGAGGTGATGATCCGTCAAGGTGGCCGTGGACCGCCATGGGTTGGCTAAACGGTCCACACGGAATATTTCATTTAAAGATACGAATATTCCTTTTTGAGGGACCGCCAGGAAAGGGGCAACGGCAATTGCGACGGTATGTAGTGGGGTTCAAATTGTTGGATTGGGTGGTTCTGATTTGAAGTGAGTCAGTAATTGACCAATAGGGGAATTCCCTTGTGATATAACGAAAACCTCGAGTTTTTCCAAAGCTCTTTGGCATTGCTATTCAAGTTGTATCATGCCCCCAGCGTTGTCCCAAGAAGAGGCACTTTGGTTGAGGAAAGTTGTTGTAATATTATATCCGAGTGGAAAACCTCTAACAAGTTCTCACACAAGTCTAGCTTCACAAAAAGGATGTCCATTGTACTTCAATTGTTCTACAAGCTTTAACTTCTTATAGTATTCATTCATGGTGTAGAATCCCAAAGTTACCAAACTCATGTTCGAGGGCAGCAGTTCGAGAACCTTGTTGCTCGCAAAAACATCTCGAATTTTAATCCAAAAATCTTAAGTAGCATCAGTTTTGAGATCACAAATCATAATACCATCATAAAATGTTTCGTGAATACTACTATCATCGGCCATTGAGTTCTTACGTTGAGAGTGAACAAAGGTTTGGTGCGGAGTACGTCTAGTGATTGGCAGTAGCAAGCAATGATAGTGTCTCCATAGGTTGGGGCTAAATTTTATGACACGTACTTGTTGACACAACCCGACACGACATAAAGTTTAATAGGTTTTGTGTTTGGGCTTAACAAATCTCATGTTATTAACAGGTCGACCCGTTTAGGATACGATAAAAATCATCTCTTAACAAATTAAAAACATGTTAACCTATTAAGGTATTAATTAAACCTATTTGTATGTTTTTAGCTTATTTAAAAAAATAAATATATACGCTTATGACACACGTCATTGTTGTTCATGTCATTGTTGGCCATATTCACTTTAGTAATCATACCTTGCTAAATCGTTTGAATCGAATATGACTATCTTGGTCAATTGTTTTCAATCGAAAATAACTACTACTGACCAGTGAACGAGTCTGCGGCCTCCCATGATACCTCTCGGATGTACCAATTTAAACCATGTTACTTGTTAATTTGAATTTGTATTGAAAAACATTTGTCTTAAAATATGTTAAAGATTATCATACAAAGGGTGGATGGTATGCTATTTAACTATTTAAGAGTTTATGGGTACTTGGTTACGGAAGTTGAAATATTATCGATTGTATAAGTAGAAAAACCCAACATATATAAATGTAAGTTACATGATCTATACCCCTACAATTAAACAACACTATGATGTAATACCCTGCATACAAACCAGAAAAACACATGCGATAATATCGGCTATAAAAAGTGATGCCTCAGCTCGTACGTACGTAAATTACTTCAAGAGAAAACCAAATGAACAGAAAAGCTAGCTACTATATATGTAACAGAAGTATGAGTAGGTATTTCCAGGGACAACCTAATGAACAAAATTATGCATAGTGGCTAAGCAATAACATGAAGAGAAAAAGGCAGGTTTAATAAAATCTGTTGAGAATGAAAGGCAAGGCAAGGCAAAAGAAAAAGTAGGTAGTAGTTGTGATTAATTAATTAGACTTGTTGTGAAGAGGTGCAGGTGCAGGGGAAGATGATGGATGCAGATCCTTGTCCTCTACCCTCTTTCTGTGGATCTCGTTTTCCTCCATCAAGTACTGATTGAATGCTCTTGGGAGCAACCCAGGAATCAAGAACCCCAACAGATTTATGGAAAAATACGCCAGATTCCCTAAAGCGACAACCCTTCCAAACCAAAACCATGACACATCCTAATTAAAACAAACACCCAACACAGAGACAGACAGACAGACAGTCAGTCAGATAGTATATATTATTATTATATATGTAGTTGAGTTTATTAATATATTAAAAAGTAATATAGTATAACCTTGATTTGAGCACACGGAGGGATGGACTTGTTAATCCAAACATGTTGAACCCAATCGAGAATGAGAAATATCCTCCTGACGGTATACAACAAGGGGACTAAAGCTCTAACAGGAGGTGAAAAGAGAGAGAGGCCGGAGATGATGTTCTCCGTTAGTATCTGACAGGAGAGCAAGAAGAGATGTGGCGTGGCGGAGGCCAGTGCATGCTCATCTCCTCTGGAAAATCCACCCAACACATAAGCCAGTGGCAGGAAGAGTCCGATTGTCGTGCCTAACATCACGTATGCTCGGAACATCCGCCCGCTTCCGTCGTATATCGCTCTCCAACTGCAAGTGGAACTGTGGCTTGGAAAGACTAGGCGTGAGAGCAGGAGGAGGTACGCCGTGGTGAAGGCTGGGAAAGCCAGGTCGAAAAGTGGGACAAGGCCGCTGGCTGAGAACACCATTATCATTATGAAAGCCACCAGCTGGAGTTCGATCACGCGTAAGGATCCCATCACACTCGCCTTCTCTTGCTCACACTGCTGCTGCTGCTGCTGCTGCTTGCTTTTCTCAGCCACCGCAAGGGATACACCCGACATCTTCGATATATCTCTCTCAATTCTGATCTCTTATTATTATGTATGTAAGCTACTGGGTACGTTGTCTACCTACCTACCTTCTATATCTTCACTTGATCCAAGTTACCTGCATGTTAACATCATATAATCATTACTACCAACCTACCTACGATTATCTACACACACATATATATATATATATAGCCTACGTTTAATTAAAACCACTATATATAACAGTTTGTACAATATCGATCATGAAAATATAAAATACCAAAAGTGAAAGAAAAATAAATTATTAAAGATGACATCTTACTGCATGCTACCTTGTTTCAGCAAATAAACTCAGACACGAAAATGAGGAGACAAAGGGCCAAGCGAGGCATATATATATATATATATATATGTATAAAATAAGCTAGCAACTGAGGGTGAGGTCAGAATATTGGAAAGAAGAAAACCACGTGGCCTTTTCATAGAAGATGTGTCCATGTGGTATGCATACACGTGTCATTAAACCTTTTCTTTAACCGTCCTCTGCTATGCCCCCTCACCTTTGATCAAATCTTAATTCTCACACTATTATATTATACTAATACACATTTGCAAAGGTCTGTGGATTTTTTTATTTTTAATTCTATCAAAATTGTGGTTATATATACACATTTACAAATATTACAATATGGTGGCTTTAGTTGGTGTGCTAGGTGATTTGTGTTTTGATTTTGTGGTCGTGGGTTCGACTCCCACCAACAACATTTGTTATTTTTTTTTTCCTTTTTCTATTTTACCTATATATATATATATATATATATATATATATATATATATATATTTCTTACGTTCATATTTTTGTGTATGCGTCGTTATAAATTCAAGTGTGTTTACGATTGTACGAAATTAGAAATGACTCGGGTCAAATATAAAATGTTTCCGTGACTATTTTAATTTACACTTTAAGACTGTCTAAGTTTCAACATTCGTTTACGTTTTGACGTACATTTTCTTCGGAAATGAGTTGGGTTAAATATAAAATGTGTGTATGCTAATTTTTATTTATGCTTTGAGCGGATCTATGTTTCGAAATAAGTTTTATTTGGAAATGTGTTTGCTCAAATATAATACATTATCATTTACTTGACATATTGTCATAAATTTAGTTTGTTGGGTTAAATATAATATGTTTTATTCAATTGTATAAAATCAGTTTACTCTACGTATTGACGTACGAGTCGAATTGATTGTATTCTATATTTTATCACGTCGCATATGATGTCGCGGCAACGTGCGACGGGTAAAAAGCCTAGTTGTTCTTACTGCTGAAGATGATCGGATCCATCAAAACGTTTAATTTTTTTTTCATTCTTGTATTCCATCACAAAACTGATCAACCTGATGCACTATGTGGTTTGATTCTATATACGTATATATATGTAACAATATATTTTAATTTTCCATGTAATTTATTGTGTTAATACATATATAGTATTACATATTTCTAAATAATTTGATCAATACTAATCCTAACATTCGATTTCAACAATCTAAGTCTAACTGTTCGTTAAATCCATTAAATTTTTTAATGGCGTTGCTCGTGACATGATTTATTACATAGTTAAAATAAAAAAATATAAATATATCGTTCAATATTATTAGTTGAGATTAATATCACTACTACAAAAATGAGTATTTGCGACCGTCAAAATAGTCGCAAAATGGTCACAAATGCCTTTATGTGACCGTTTTGCAACCAATTTTCTTGGTTGGTTATAACGTGGTCGGTAATTCCCTTTGCGGCCAACTTTTGCGACCAAAAGATTCTCACGTCCAATCTTGCAACTAAATCATCCATCGTAAATTTAGCGACCAACTTTGCGACCAAATCTTATAGCGACTGACTTTGCGACTGATTTCACAACTAGAAATCCATTGCAAAATAAGCAACCAATTTTGCGACCATACCTTTTTTGCTTCCAAATTTGTGACCAAATGGTTAGCGACTAAGATTGCAACTTAACTTCTTGTGACTGATTTAATCACCAAACTACTAGCAACTAGTTTTGCGACCAAACTATTAGCAACGAAAGTAACAACCAAAATTTTGAACGATTGCTTTTGCGACCAAATTTTCTCAATAGATTTAACATCTAATTAAGCTTTGTTTCATCAATGACTAGTTTTCCCACCGGATTGTAACCGTTCTACGTCAAATTTATTTATTACATATATAGGGTGTGTGTGTGTATATATATATGCTTCTTGTTTTTGCATTTAAATTTAATAATAATTTTTAGAATTTGGTATATATAAATATTTATATAAGAATTCACAATATCTTCATTATACAAAAAATCAAACATGCGAGTTATCAAAACATAATTGTCTATTAAGAATATAATACACATACACAATTATAAATTCAGACAATACATTATACTAAAACAACTCATCATTTTCATTCTACTAAATCATCTAGGAAGTAGTGTGTACACCCAAAAGGAAATCAATTGAACTCATATGATAAGGAGTTCACTAAAGATATCTAAGAAAAATCAAAGACGGTTGTCTGCATGGTGTACTTTCCACCAATGTAAGCCAAACTTTCTTCATCTTTAGATATTTCCTCCGTGCCTAATGATAGCCAACAGCTGGTTGGAAATATTTCTTTACCCCTGAATCATCTCAGCATGATCATATGCTTCTGTTCGTATAATTACTAGGCTCTCTAAAAGAACCACAAAGACTTGCCTTATCAGTTCCTCTCTAAATCAGGTTTCATGTCAGTAAAGGTAAAAAAAATATCAAATCTTTTTGTTACTAAAACATAAAATACTTCAAAGAGAACTCAATATTGGAATATGCATTTTGTGTCTTATGATAATTTAAATACTTGATAGAGATATATAGTTTAACGAGACTGTTGGACTGCTACTCTACAAATCAAATCCCATAAATACCCATCATTGATGAAAATTAAAATTTTCAAGAATTTATAAATTATTACCTCTCAATTAAATACCCATCATTGGTGGCGAAAATTTGAATCGGAGAGAATGAGCTTTCTAAATTAAGCATAGTTTAAGTACGAGAAACACTCGATATCCAACATATATACCTGTAAAACAAGTTAAATCAGTAACATAAATATAATATGTGTAATAATGATATAAAGAGGAGTACCTCCTCGTTAAAAAAAAAAAAAACTAGGTCTCATCATTTGAAATGAAAGTACCAATTAAATAGCATTTCAACCCCCTCAAATGATGTTCTTGAAAGAAGCCGCAAGTTCTCGTGAACATTAGAAACCAACATTGTTTCTGATGTTACTTTCATTATCATATGATAATGCTCGTTGTGCAGCCTTTGATTCCATCACAGCCAAGCTGCGGAGTGTAGCGATTGTGAGTATCACGGCAGTGATGCCGTGAGCCCATGAGAAATTTGACCGTGAATGAATTACTATTAGGCGGTGAAAGAGTTTAGAGATATGTAGGGTTGTGAATCGAGAAAGAGAGTGGAGCCGAGATTTGTGCCGTAAATTTGTTATGGCGGGAAGTTCTAAGAATGAAGATGGAGGGAATTTTGAGATTTGGGAAAGTTTATTTCTTTTAGGGCGGGGCGTTTTTTAATTTTAACAAACTAAAATAATATACATATATTAGAAATATTGTTAATAACATACTAAATTATATTAAATATAATATAATGTGTGTACTTGGGTGGAACTAATATAATTTATTTTAATAAAATTAGAATTATATTAATCTTATGTCTATAGTAATAGATTGTTATTTTTGTTTTATGAAAAAACTATAATTAATATAAACTAAAACTTATGAATATTAACCATTGTTGACTAATACAATATATTGTGTTATACACATGTTATTGAGTCATATCAAATCTTAAGAAGTCATAATAGGTGATTTTCAGTTACCACGAGTCATAATGACCTTTTTAATAACCCAAATTGAATATTTAGGACCTCTTATTGACCAATAATAAGAATGATTGAAAATTCATGACCTTTACTAACATAAATAGCCTTAATTAATCATCAACGACCCAAATTGACCTTAGTTGCGGGCACTAACCACTTTACTAAATTGATCACTTAGTTTGGTAGTTTTGACCAAAACAGATCACTAAACCCAAATTACCTAATTGATAAATACTGACCCTTATGATTCTAATTAGCCATGAATGACCATGTGTGGCTGTGTCTCTTAATTCACCAATATTAAATCTAACTGGCTAATATTTGTCCCAGAATGACCCTGATTGATGAATGTGTGGCTGTGTCTCTTAATTCACCAATATTAAACCTAACTGGCTAATATTTGCCCCAGAATGACCCTAATTGATGAATGTTAGAAACACCAATCCTAGTTGAAATTTATATACCTTGAATGTCCATAACTACCCTAGTTGATTATAATAAGTGGCCATTGACCGGTATTAACCTTAGTTGCCTTTAATTAAAGCTTAGTTACTCTGATTACGTCTAGTTATAACTAAGTGATCTTAATTGATGACCAATTTTTGACTAATATTTGACTCTTGTTGACCAATCTTTACACTAATTAGTCTTAAATGCCCCTAATTGACTAATATTGACCTTAATTGATGTTAAGCAACAATGATTGACCCCATAAGTTCTAATTGACCGATATTAATACTAACTGACATTGATTGTTGTAGATTATCCCTAATTCCCCATAAATGATCTAAATTCATGGTTATGGGCCAATATTAACACAAACTTAAGTTAATTTTACGTAGTTACTCCTAACTAGCCTTAATAGGTGACATTGACCAACATCAACACTAGTTGAAGTTAATTTACCCTTATTACCTCTGATTGACCTTAATAGGTGAAAATCGACCAATATTGTCCCTAGTAACGCTGAATTGAAACTAAGTGACCTTGTTGCCCCTAAATGAAACTGACCTTGACTGATCTAATTGAAACAAATGACTCTAAATACCCCTAATTAACTTAGTTATTCATAAGTTACCCTAATTTGCATTAACTGATCCTACTTGGTGACCATTAACCATTATTAACTCTAACTACCCATTTTGACCATTATTCACACTTACCCGCCCAAATCATCCCTGTTTGTAGTTATGTATCTACGACGAAGTTAATCCTGGTAGCTATAATTGCGACTCTTTTATGACCGATCTAAATTTTCTATATTGGGCCACGGGCTGTATTGCGTCCAAAACAATTTTGGTGGTTATATTCGCGCTCGTTTTTAAAGGCTTAGTGACTCTTTTCAAGACCAAAATTATCCAGGTCACTATATTTGCAACCGTTTTACGACCATATCATAGTCACTTAAAAATCAAATTTGTGTTCGGTTATGCGACATAATTTAATTTCTTTTAGTTTAATTTCAAAACAAAAAAAATTGCGACCAATTTTAGTGAACGTTTTTATGACCGTAATTTATTTTCATACTTAATATAATTTACGACCATCATGAAGGTATTATTTTTGGTAGTTAGGCTTACGATTATTTACTCTGGTTGCTAAATGTTCTTATTTCATTTAATTATCTTAAAAGTTTAGCAATTGTATTTGCGACCAAAACAATTTCGGTAGCTATAATTTCAACCAGTTTATATCTGGTAAGGTTTTAAACTATTTATTTCAGTGACTATATTGCGACCATTTTTGCTACCCGATCATTTGTGGTAGCTGGGTTTGCGACTATTTACTGCGATAGATCTTTTTTATTTCTAAAAAAATAACAACCAATGTCAACCATGCAATTGTTTTTGTGGCCAGATTGAAATTTATTTCTATTTTGAAACCACAGACCTTACAACCAAAACAATTTTGATTGTTAAAATTTCATATGTTTTTGCGACCAATATAGTTTTTATTTTATATTTAAAACTATAGGATTGTTTTTGCAACCAAAACAATTTTGGTAGCTATATTTGCGACTGTATTTTACGATCAATAAAATTTGTATTCTATTTTTTTTACTACTATCGATAATAATTTTGACGAGAAGTTTTAGTAGTTGTATCTGCGACCATTTTCTCGTCCAATTTATTTTTTTATATTTTATTCTATCTTTGTTACAAGTAACAATTGTACTTGCAACCAAAACAATTTTGGTTGTTGTATTTGCGACTGTTTTTTACAATCAAATTTAATTTAATTTTAGTTTTTTCAGTTATATAAAATTATTGACAATATTTGTGACTGATATAGGTTTGATCGGTATTTTTGTAACCGTTTTGCGACCTAAACAAAATGAGTTGCTAATTTTGCACCCAGCTGCAGCTCATCCTAGGCTTTTCTTTTCTTTTTTTTTTTGTTCTTTTCTAAGATCTTAGCGGGTGTGGTTGGCAGTTATTTACATCCTTTTTTAGCATGTAATTTGGTTTAGTTTTTTCTAATTTCTACATCATAAGTTGTATGTGCAATTTGTGTGTTTGTCCACTTTTAACATTTTCTTAAAGTTATTATAATATTGTAAATTGCAACATTTGATATTTATATAATAGTGGTTGATACTACTGTTTTCATGCTAAAGAGAGAGAGAGAGGGAGAAAAAAAACCATCACTTTTGAATCAAATGAGTTCCAATAACAGTTGAAGGAGAAGCCATTAAATGTGGCACTCGATCACAACAAGCCGGCAGGCACTATGAATCAAACAAGAATGATGCCCAAACAATACAAAAACTAATCCTCGGGAGAATTGTAGAATCTCAACCAACAATTAATCCTATACCCTCAGATCAACAACAACAAAAACAGCCGCCCATACACTTACAAAATCTTCTTCATTCAAGGTTCAACTTTCCTTTCTAACCAGAAAGAAAGAAAGAATGACACAAAAAGAATGCCTACTTTTCTAACTCAAATATCTCTAAACCCCAAAACTCAAAGAACCAGTGCAACTTTCTCATGGGAAACCACAGAAGAAGAATGAGCTATAAGGGGCTCATAGTGATCAGCCCCAGCTCCACACCAACCTGTAACGTACGAACCATAACAGTTTAAGACCAATCAGTCTTTCTTTCTTTTACTTAAGAGGGTTGGAGTTTAAGAAAAGATGTTACCTGTTCCTTTCATGAAGAGAAAGAAAGGCGGTCCACAGATTTCACTCCTTGGGCGATGTGGAAGAAAAAACACGCAATTATCTTCATCAACCATTGCATCTGACCCATGTGCTTGCAACTGCATTCAATCCCATAAATATAAGTAAATCCACAGGACTATAAATGAAACTAAATCATATGAGCTTGCTTGTTTGCTTGTCTTATCATCCCCATAAACAAGGGTAAACCTCAATACATGGTTTTATTTACCATGCGGGTCATACAATGATGAACAAACGGTAGAAAGTTAAGTAACAACTAAAGCCTACAATGCCTTGTGTACAAATACATTGCAACTGTAGAAAGTAATAACTTGACCAGATAAAGTAGGTAAGATGAGGTCAAACATATATATATATATATATATATATATATATATATATATATATATATATATATATATATATATATATGTAGTGAAATGAGGGGAAACAAAAAGTTGAAATCTCATACCACATAAATCTCTCTTTTGAACTCAGTAGCAATACATTCAATTGCTATATCATCTCCAAAAGCTGCTGCATGGCCTTCTCTGTTCTCGTCTATAGTTAATAGACCTTCCTCTGTGTATTGCAAAGTGATGATGTTATACTCATCATCTGGAGACCCAGAGATGGACATATACTTGGCCCAGTTTTGACCATTATCCACAGCAATACATCTCTCTTTATAAATAGATTCTGCAGCCAATTCTCTGTAATCATCACCAAAACATTTCATACTATGTTTCTTTTCAAGACTAAAAACATCTTTTAGAAAGAATGATCATACCAAATCCACGGAGATGTGTCATGTGTGTGTGAGATATGGGTGGGTTTCTTTGTGTTTGTGTTTGTTGTTTCAAAAAATAAACAAATATATATATATATATATATATATATATATATATATACTTTAAGTTTCACATAGAAAACTTAGAATTGAGGAGGAATATGTCAGATGTGCTAGATTTACAAAGGCTTCCATCTATTAATCAACTTTCAGCCAGATTGAAGCGTCAAAACAGTGTCGGATATACAGTAGATCTAAAAGTTGTGATTTATCAATCGGATTGATTCCAGTAACAACAATCTAGGGCTAAAAAATGAATGAAGATTAAGATATAAATAGATAGTCTTTTATTTATACCTCTGCATACCAAGATTAACAAGCTCTTCAATAGCTGAATCTAAACTTTGACGATCTACTTTCTTGGCAAGTAATTTGAGCTCTTGAACAACATGTATACCCCAACCAGATCTTAGATCTGGCGCATACATGTGCTTAATGGCGGCATCGATATTTTGTCTCTCCACGTCGCTCTCAGATCCAAGATCTTTCAAGAACCTCCGCACCGTCCTCCTCCGTAGATCTTTGGCGTTGATCTCCTTAAGGTTCATCGCCTTCTGAGACGCCGTGAACAAGCAATTTCCGTCGGCCTCGACATCTCCGCCGTGGCTCAGCCTGAAAACGACCGTCGAGGAATGATATTCTTGATTTGGATTAGGGTTTTTATTCCCGGGTGCTTCCAAAGGACCCCTTTGGCATGTAGCTTCTGCAGGTGTCTCTTCTGCTGGTCCTCTAGCCCTGAGACGTTATCCCAGGCGGTGGCGGTGGCGGTGGTGGGGGTGAGGATCTCGTCTACGGAGGCGATGGTATTAATGGGCGATGGAGCTGCGGTGGGGTCTTTCCACGGGATTACCGGAGACGACGTCGTTGAATCGCATATAAGCTTCCCCATATGTACGAGAAGAAGATAAAATTCACCAAAAGATCAAGGAAATCTTGGAGACGTAATTTCCCCTAAGTTGTTATTTTTCTTTTCTTTTTGAGCAGAAGAAATGGAATTGCAGAGAAAGAAGAGGGATGAGAGAGAGACAGACAGATTAGGGTTAACGGATAGATCGACGACGCGGGAGGGATTAGACACGTGGCTTTATCTGCTCATTTTACCGTTCGAGGCTCCTTGCTATCGTGCACCAAGTGGACGTATTTTTCAATTATGTCCCCGGACACGTGGAGCGTTTCTAGTGGCTGATTGCTACGGGAAATGTGATGGACGGGGGTAGGTATATAATATTTGGTGTGCCGGGATGATGCCTTTTAATTTTTTAGAATATTCCGTCAAGTTTACATCATTCCTAACCTATTAATTATTTATATTCATATAATTATATTAAAAATATTATTATATCAAACCACACTTTACCACACCATATTATTTGAGAGTCCGGTCATTGCTTCCGACAAACAACCAGCAGAGAACAATCACACCTCCGTCATGGCGATTCTTGTCAAAATTTGGGGTGTCGCAACCAGTGGCAGATTTAGAAGAAAATTTCAGTGGTAACGTAAATTTTTTTTTATCGTACATGTATATAAATACCACCGCCGTAGCGAAACGGCGGACCGGGGGGGGGGGGCGGTCACTCTGGTCAGGTGATGGTTGGTTGGCGACAGGGACAAAGGTTGTTGGGTGATCGACGACAGGGTGACGCGGTGAGAGTTATGGGTATAACTAGTTATTTTTTTTAAGTTGTTTAGTTTGGGTGATGGGTATTTGAGCTTGTAAACTTGTTAGGTTTTTAAGTTATTTAAATTTTGGGCTTATTATAATTTTGGTCATGTTATTTGGTATTTTGGGTTTGTTAGTTATTAACTTATTAATGTTTTTATAAAATGTTATTTGGTATTTTGGGTTTGTTAGTTGTTTAGTTATTTAAATTTTGGGCTTATTATAATTTTGGTCATGTTATTTGTTTAGTTATTAACTTATTAAGTTATTAATGTTATTTGTTATTTTGAGTTTGTTAGTTGTTTAGTTAGTTATTTCAATCCCTAATTTCAATATCAAATCCCTAATTTCAAATCCCTAATTTCAATTTCAATTTAGAAATAACACAAATAACAAATCCCTAATTTTAATATCAAATCCCTAATTTTAATAACAAATCCCTAATTTTAATATCAAATCCCTAATTTCAATTTCAATCTTCTACCCTAGTCTCTAGAAATCTTTCAAATAAATCAAATAACAATTCAAATCCTAATTGTCAATAAAACCTAAACATTAAATCAAATAACAATTAAACCTAGATTCATAGAAAGTAGAATGTAGAAACTAGAAAGATTACCTTCAAGTCTTCAACTTCAAGCAGCAGGGGCAACACCCGGCATCGCGGTCGGCAGGCAGCAGTAGCAGGCGATGCAGGTCAGCAGGTGGTGGCAGCAGGCGGCGGCGGTTCGTGCAGGGCAGCAGCAAGCCAGCAACAGTGGGCGTTGATTTGGGGAGGGGGCCGATGGTATTTGCCATTTGGGTTTTTAAATTGGGTTAAATGATTATTTGGGTTTTTAAATAAAATGGCAAGTGGGCTTTTTAAATAAATTGGGCTATGTAAATTTAATTGGGTTTTATAAAGAATTAGAATTGGGCTTTTAATGTTAATTGGGTAATTGGGTTTTATATTTTTATAAAATATTAGTCTAATTTTTATAAAATTTAAAAATGTCTATAAAGTTGAAAGTTTAAAAAAATTTTAGGAGTAACGTAATATTTTCTCAGGGGTAACGTAAAACCGTAAAAAAAATTTTTTTTACATAAAAACGTAAATTTTTTTTTACACTACGCGTAAAAAATTGAGGGGTAGCAGAGGCTACCCCTCCCACCAAAGTAGATCCGCCCCTGGTCGCAACGGTCGAAAACAGTCAAAATTTAGGGTGTGACACCCGACGTGAGGATGCCATGAAACAGCCAAATGACGCAGCGTGAAGGACCGTCAGCAGTATTGTCGCGTGGCGCGGGCAGTTACAGACCCGAAAAATTTTATCATGGGGGTCAAAAGTTTTTAGTGTTTATATGTCTCACTCCATTTCAAATCTTTTGTACCGGTTCAATTCATGTCGGATCATATAAAAAGATAAAGCCAATCCATTATATAATACATAATAAATATATATATCAATTACAATAAGGAATTATGAAAATGCATTTTTGGCTTATTAATTTGTATACATAATTATTGTAATAATCATTAATTCTAAGAAATTTAATTATAATATTTAATTATACTTTATTTTTCATTTATACAATGGGGTTCATAACTTTTACTTGATGTGCAAACAAAAAAGCTAAGATATATAAATAGAAGCTCTATGAAACCAGAAATATAAGAAAACAAAAAAAATAACTTTAATATTTTTTAGTTTTATAATATGAAAACAAAAGAAATAAAAAAAAATTTAACAGAAGGAAAAGAAAGAAAACAAAACTAACAATTAAAAATAAAAAATACTAAGCATGACATAAAATATTCTCACCAACTTTATTTTAGTTTGAGGATATAATTTGAATTAAAATAATAATATTAGTTTAGAAATAACTAACAAATCTTTGGGGAAATAAGTAATTAGAATCTTATAATTAAAAAGAATCACCTAATTAAAATCTTTCAACAAATAGTAAATTAACGATAAATACAATCATTATAATGAGAAAGTATCATATTAGAATTCATTGTTTTTATATTCTAGTTTTATATAATTTGATCTATTTTCTGAATAAACACATTTCATATGGTGAACATAATTTCTATCTTACTTTTTATTATTTTGCAAACTACTAAGCATACTCGCATATCTCTCAAGGTCAATCACTTATTAAAATGCTTCAAGGCGAAAGATTATTTTAACCAACCAATATTATAACAATATGCTTCATGATTTGAAAAATCCGTCCCATTGCAAGACGAATTCGTACTTGCAATTTTTCAATGAATGTTTTTTTGTGTCATTTAAAAAAAAAAAAATCATGGGTGTCAGTGTCAAAATTTATTGAGGGTCGCTCGGGTTTTGATTACATATGTTAGACATTAGAGAAAAAGTTTATGGGTGTCGGGTGACCCCCGTACACCCTTATTGGATCCGCCTCTAGGCGCGGGGCCTCGCTGTGGGATCACGGCATTGGTGCCCCTCCCCCACCCTAAAAATTGTGTGATTTTCACAAGAGTTGTAAAAATACAGCACAACACATATGGAGTCACTCTTAGAATATTGTCATTTTTCATAGATGGTCGTGGGCTTGCCCAATTATTATGTCGATGTTTGAGTTTTACCATCCTTAAGTAGCATCTTATGATTCATCTACTTTTAGTTGATAAAATATTCTTTGTTTTTCGTTACATATGTTTGGACATATTTAGTAAGCATGCAATACATTGTAGAAAGCTTACGTTGTTCAACTATCGACACAATTTGGCTATGGACATTTTTTTACATATTTAGGCGTGCTAGGATTTCTATTAAAAGAAAACACGAGTTGAAAAATCCCCCTTATTTATGAAAAGGTTTGATGCATTCCTTCAATCATTACTAGCGCTTAGGGGTTTTTTTCTTTTCATATTTATGTTGTAGGTCATTATATTCAAAGATAACAAAGATGTGCTTTATGGTCTAGAAGTCTATAAAAAAACGATATAAACGCCTGTAATTTCACTAAATTAATATTATAAAGTAGGATGCATAACTTTATATTTCAAATTATTTTGTTTTAAATTTTTGATTGGGGATATATGAACATATTTCATCAATAGACATTTGGCCAAATGGTAATCAGACTGATTAATAGGCGCGGATCTTGTCGTGCGTGGATTAGGTTGATTTAGTAGTATATAAATAGGAGTTGATTAAGAACCATTAAAAACTTCTAAACAATATCATAATGTGTATATTAAACTTTTTACATGACTTGATGCATGACCTTATATTTGCACCATTTTGTTTATAATTTTATATTTCTCTACCCTTGTAATCCTTATTAAACATACTAGCAGCGTGCCCACGCTATGGGACACCGATGTGACAGTGTCGCTAACAATTTACATTGCGGCTTTTGTTTTCTGTTAGTTTATTATTATACCTTTCGTAATATATTGTATAATACTTTTGTTAGTATTTTTTCATAGTCTTAGTGTAGTTTTTTTTATGTCATGAGCCTTACAAATATCAGTTAAATAATAACAAACACATGAGTAAGAAAATATCATTCATAAACATAGTAGTTTAAAAATAAACATCCGATCACACGAATAAGAAAATATCAATAATATAAATAGTACTCTAAAAGTGAAAATCCACATGTCAACTATATGGTTTGACGATCATTCTTCATCAATCATAAGCCTTACGCATCTCAACTACATCATCTAAATGGTTCAACTTCCACTCTTCATCATAACCAATACTAGGAGTCTCTTGTGTTTTGGTATTTCGTTGTTATAATTTTTTGATGATAACTTTCTTGTATCTTCTCTTCTTTGACTACTATAACTTTTACATGGCTTTATTATAGACTCTCTTATATTACTTCTATATCTACTATCTATTATACAAGTTTTGGACATAAAAAAAAGAACGTTAAGTAACACAACCAAGAATATTATTTATTTATTAAACTAGTGTGTGACCAGTTCGCGCATTGCTAGAATTTAGTTTCCGCCTTTTTCGCAGATCCGCGTTAGGTTGTTTTTCGACCAGCGCTTCGCGGCGGAGTTGGAACATGACGAAGGTCAGGTGATCAAAAGACTTTCTCTATGGTTAAAGGCTCAGAAACAATGGTGCATTGTGGCTGCAAATAATGCATCTGCCACGCCATAACAATGCCCATGTTCTATTAATCATCATCGCCTATCAAACGGCAAATCAGCCAAGGCAGAAGCATCTTCCACCACATCATCTTTTGACAAATATATAAACAAGTTATTCCAAACAGTTGCCCAAACAAAACAAAACCCAACACCCAACTTCTTGCTAAAGTTGAATTTACAGTTCTTTCAATTCTGGTCTTTCAACTATATCTCAAAAGATTCACCAACTTTCCCTTAATCAAACTGTTAATTATCTGTACATAAACTACAATTGAAAAAAAGTTTGTTTCATGTTCTATTGTTACCATCTTCTCCTTCACCCCCAAATCTATTAAAAATCGAAATCAAACTAAACCCAAGAGCAACCCTAAAGCATCAATTAACACACCAATTCCTACGAATTTTCACAAACAAAGACGAACCCTAACAACGTAAGCACACATAACTTATCAATGCTATAAATGTACAATACACAAACAAAACCAACAATACAAAGACTCGAATAGATGTTGTTTCCATTCTAATGTTGGGCTCAGATTGTCTACAGCAGTGAATGCACCACGGCTGGAGGGCGGGTTGCAGGCAACAACCTGCCATCCTCCAACCCTTCCACGACTAACATATGTCCTCAATCAATTTTTATTTGTACCCATAAACTCATCGCAACCCATTAGAAATACGCATTGAAGGCAACATGGAACCAAGGGCAAATCGCATCAAACAACCAAAGCAAATCATGATAATCATTGATTTTTTAAAGCATCAGGAGCAAAAGAGGGGTCGGACCACCGCCATCTACACCACCGCCGACAACATAAACAACATCACCATCAAGACAACCACCATCCTAGACCCCCCCCCCCTTTGATTTCTGTCGTGGTCGCCCTCACTGACCCGAGTTTAATCTAAACTACGATTCCATCAAAAACCCCACCATCAAGATAAACAATAATCAAGAAAGGGTTCTTGCATGTTGTATATCGGGAAAGAAGCACGTTACCGGAGTGCAAAACCACCGCTTCCATGGCTAAGCTTTTAGGGCTTCGCCGGCAGCGGCGACGAGAACCGACTGCGGTTGTTGCAGCAGCGACGGTTGACAACAGTGTTGCGACAACTGCGGCCTAGCGGTGGCTGCACGACGTTGGCGAGGTTGACGTGCGACGGTGGTGGAAGTGACGGTGACGGCGTCGCTAGTGAGGGTGACGACGCGGCGTTGGCGCTCCTACCACAGAGAACCATTCTATGATGTTTGGCCCCCAAATCTTCCCATCTAAAGTCACATGGGGGGCAAAATGAAACCGCAGGTGGTGCTGTTACGGCGGTGCCGCGCTTGTGGCGACTAGAACCGAGCATCTCCCTCAACCTCTCATCTCCCTTTCTCTCTCTAAACAATGCATAGGGTTAAATAGAGAGACACCCAAAATAAACAAAAATACCCCCCGACACTGTTCATCGATTTGGTTTTTTCGGTGGTGATGCTACGGCGATGGCGCGCCCTCTGTGGCCCGAACCGAGCACCTCCCTCAACCTCTCATCTCCCTTTCTCTCTCTAAACAATGCATAGGGTTAAATAGAGAGACACCCAAAATGACGAAAATACCCCTCGACACTGTTAATCGACTTGGTTTTTTCGTAGTATACAACTATAAATTATTATTATTTTATGGTTCATAATAATTGAAGTTTTTGAAGAAATGATAAAACAGTTTGTTTTTAATCAAGTCAATGACTAACATACAAGGGATGATTAACAACTAAAGATGATCACTTCGTTTAAACTGATTTATCATTTATCAATATGCATGATTATTAAAATGGAATTTCTGTAATCGTTATAATGAAATTTGAAGATAACGAATACGAATAAGTAAACTTTGGTTTTTAGTATAAACAAGAAACTAAAAGCCTTTCAAAAATAAAACGTGTTATAAAAAAAGCTACAATTCTTTAGTGGCAAAATACAAAAAACTAAAAGAAAACTATTCATCAAGTTTTAATATCAAATGGATACTTGTCACAATTTTATACTGTCAAAGTTTTTATTTTTCCGCTCAAATTATTTTCATTTATTTTATAGCAATTGGTAATTAAGGTAATAAATCATTCACATTTTATTACCATCTTTTTAATTTTGTTTATTCAAATAAATAATTAAATATTTCCTAATTCACTTTTCATTTATAAATAAAAAGATATCATATTTATTATACATTCTTAAATTTTTTATATATACTAAGATAAAAACGCACTTTTTGTTTTGGTTTTCTTATATATTTTTGGGTTTTTTTGAGAGTGTAAGCATTATTATGACCTGTGTTTGTATTCACGTTTCTTGATGTGTTAGGGTCTACGTTGAAATGATTGTCATTCTTATATGTTCTAGGGTCCGTTTTTCGATATTTGAGATCGTAGCGGAATTTCCATCGCAACGCGATGGGAGTAACATCTAGTTTATTTAAAATACAAATTTATTCCTCTTCGTCGTTATGGGTGCCAATGCATTGAGACAAACCATAAGGGAGTTCTTTGTCGGAGAATGGTGACGATCATCCGGTTTGTACTTCTTGTTCGTGTATTTCTTCTTCAATTGGTAATTCGTCTTAAAGGTTTGATTTGTCTTGTCTTCGTTTCACCGCATCCAAGTGCTCTTTTAAACAAATACACATCTCTACCATCGTTGGAGTTAGCTTTGTTGTCCTTATTATTGATAACACCCTGCCACTAACAGAATTATAGATTTCAAAGCTACTGTGGAAGCTTGGACGGTTAGTAAATCACAGGCCATAGTGGTTAAGATCGGAAAATATGATTTCTTTCCTTTCCACCAGGCCAAAATATCAAACGATACAAATAGGGAGTCATAGTAGATAAAAAGTCGGTTCTGGTATACCTCCCGAGCTCACTACTTGGAATAACCCTTTTTTCGTTTAGTGTTTTTATTTCTTAAAGTATTATATAAATTAAGCATCGTGTTTCTACTTGAGCTAGATGAACTCAAACCTGATGCGCTCGTTTATGAGTGTATGTTTGAAGTTGTACCATATTTTACAAGATAACCATTAAACATATTTTCCAGACAATTATTAAATTGTTCTTCTGTATTAGCTACAAAAAATGAGTTTTCTTGATGTAAATCTAAATCATAAGTTATTTTGTCAATTAAAGTTTCCATCCCTGTAACATTCAAACACGAGTTTAGTATTGCGGAACACGTAAAACAGGGGGTTGTTCGGAAAAATATTTTTAAAATTTTTTTTTCATAGTCGCCACCATTGCTGAAAACAAGGCGTTTGTTTCTTCAAATTCATTTAATTTATTTGTCATTAAATATAGTTGATTAATTGAGTACATATCTTATGTTTAATAATTTGTCGTCTATTTCATCCATTAATGGAACCTGTGAATTGTCGACCTTCTACGTATATTACGAAATGTAAAAATTTAATTTTGGCAGTTTTGCAACTGTAAGTACAAAAGACAAACCTCAATTTTATATAAAACAGATGCACTCAGAACAGAATAGAACAGGTGTTACATGCTAACTCCCAAGCGATACCAGAGATGTCATGCGCTACTACCGGGAAGAAAGAGTTAGACCTAGTAACAACAGAAAAACAATTTTCAATAGTGTGTAATTCCATTAATGATTATAGCCTACAACTAATTACATTGTGACTTGCCATGAGCCCGAACCCTTAAGCTCAAGGGATATTTCACCACTTTAACTCTTAGTGACATTACCATTAGACCCAACCACCACCACTATAATTTACCCATAAATAATCACACAAAACAAACAAAACATTAAAATTAGAAAACTTGAGACATTTATTCAATTAAAACGTAAAATACAAATTTCTAATGGAACAGTATTTGCTATCATATTTGATACTTCTGAAGAGAAGGAATGCAAACCAAAATGCGCTAACATGTAACTAGAAAAAGTGTTATCGATACATCTAATCCAAACAATAATCAAGAAACAACAATTGCCTGGATTAACAATACCCAAACAGCAAGCACAATCAAGGAGCAACGCAACTGATACATAGATGGAGACAATGTTCATATACTAATCTGCACTAAAAAGTTATTCAAAATTTTCAAGTGTACCAATGGCATCATATTAAGCAAAATCGTAACGTCTAAAAGCCAATAAACACTAACCTGCAATGTGCCCAAATATAAATATTGATTTTTAACATTCACATATAGATTTTTAATATATACATATAGATTTTTAATATAGTTTTGTTTTCAGCTAATACATTTTATTCAACCCAAACTTATTCTACAAATATGGTGCCAACAAACCTGAAGCACAAACAAATTGGAACAATCAAATGTATCATACATGTTAAAGAATGCAAATTTAGATGAAAAGATAACCAGGCAAATTACCAACCACATTACAGTGCGTAATCCTTTTTAGTAAACCTATATAATAAGGAGATTCAGTAGTATTCTGAACCTTCAATCCTTGCGAAACAGGTAACCCAAGAATGAATTTTGACAGAAACTTATAGTAGTCTGGCTCAATAACAGGACCATAACTATAAAGAACAACCAGGGGTGGGGGGTTGGGTGTAGTGGTAATTAGGTAGGAGTTAAAGTGGTGTGCTCACCCCAACCAAAGGTTGTGGGTTCGAGTCTTGATGGAGGCAACTCTTAGATTATCTAGGTGTTGCCCATTCTATCCTAGTTAATCTAGGTGTTGCTGTTCAAAAAAAAAAAAAAAAAAAAAAAAAAAAAAAAAAAAAAACAACTATAAAGAACAACCATGAGAAACTTAATGAAAATAGAACTCTTACTTGTCTAATAATGAGCACAACACTATAGCATACGTAACTACAATGACCTACAGAGAGTAATCTCATCAGCAGGCCTCTTCTTGCTTCAGTTGTGTTGGAAAACAATAGCTTCGTCAAAAGGACTTGGCAGATCAGACTCTTGCCCCAGCCACCCACTGCCTAGCATCGGCCTATCTACCCACCTGCCATTTGGCCTAAACATGGTCACCGACGTTACAAAAACCGCTTTTCAAACATCGCCCTCTCAACAAAACCCTAATCGCCACCACCATCCTTCACAACCACCCTAGGCGTCATCATCCTATCGCTTGCTGCCGCAACCCCATCGCCAACGTTCGACACCATAGAGTCCACTACAACCTCCTTTCGCCACCACCACTCCTTCCTCGGATGTCGCCACACCCCAGAAACCACTGTCACATGAAATAGTAAGAAGAGAGGTAGAAGATGAGAGCTTTTTTCTTTGTGAGTAAGAAGGCTAGGGTATTTGTGAAAGGATGAAGTATTCCACCACCGCTCCTTCCTCTCTCATTCTGTCATCTCACATTCTCACGCATCCACATTCCAGACGCGTGTCACTTTCGGAGAAATACCCAAAATAACCTTATGATACTGTTCATGAAAAACCTCAAACTTGAAATGTTTGAAATAGGTATTTAGACCGAGCATGAGATGAATTAACTTGAGTAAATCACCCAAAGTAGCTAACCCCATCAAAAATGTTTCTCTAGTTTTCTATGCACATGAAAGAGTTGAAAATGACTATTAAGTCTTTATGATCTCTAACTGCTACAAATAAAGGATTAAACTTGTATTTTTAGAAAAACTAGTGAAAAGGGATGATTAACAACTAAAGACGATCACTTCGTTTAAACCGATTTATCATTTATCAATATGCAAAAAGGGATGATTAACAACTAAAGACGATCACTTCGTTTAAACTGATTTATCATTTATCAATATGCATGATTATTAAAATGGAATTGCTGTAATCGTTATAATGAAATTTGAAGATAACGAATAAGAATAAGTAAAATTTGGTTTTTAGTATAAACAAGAAACTAAAAGCCTTTCAAAAATGAAACGTGTTATAAAAAAAGCTACAATTCTTTAGTGGCAAAATACAAAAAACTAAAAGAAAACTATTCATCAAAGTTTTTTTTTTTTCATATATAGATAATTGTTAGGTGTCACTACCGTCACATTTTCACAACAATTCTAGTTCTTGTTGAAATTTGAAGGCAAATTAAAACTTAAAAAAAGTAAAAACTAATAAAAAAGTTAAGAAAAACTTATTATATCGATTAATTCTCATCGTATCTACTTAGGGGGCGTTTGATTCATGAAATTTAAAGAAATTAAAATTGGAAATGAAATTTGAATTGCAATTTAAAGGATTTTTTTAGAAATTTAAAATGTGTTTGGTTGATATATTTATTAATGGAATTGGAATGCAAATAAACCTTAAAAGACAAAATTACACCTTAAAATATAGAAGTTTAAAACAGAATCCAAGACAAATATATCTATAGATGTGGCTCTAAATCTCTAATAACCCCCACCCCCCATATCAGTACATCACCGACCCATCTCACTTTCTCTCTCTCTGCATCATGGTGTGATTGGCTGGATTCCGGCAAACTCGAGATGGATTAGTGACGTCGGAGAAAGGAGAAGATCTCGTAACAGTTTAGTGGCGGGAGAAAGTAGCAGCATCGACGAAATATGAAGATCTAGTAACAGCTTAGTGGAGGGAGAAAGTAGCGACGCCGGTGAAAGATGAAGAACTCGTAACAGTGATAGAGATGGATTAGAATGAACATGCAACACCTATGGGCTATGGTTACAAATGAAGGAGAAGGCACTATTTAGCAATAATCGTTTGGGTTATTTCGGTAACTCACAAACATTCCGGTGGTTTACTAAACTTTCCTTTAATACATACAAGGATTCTGAATTCCGCTAATCAAGGGATTTGATTGGAATTAATTCCAATTCTGTATTCTTCTTTTGTCCAATCAAACACATCTAAGGAATGAAATTCAAATTCCAATTTCATTAGATTCCTATGAATTCCTACCAACCAAACACCCCCTTAGGTAGCGTTTGGTACGCAGGAATGAGCGACGCAATGAAATTAACCATTAAGGGTAAATGAATAAATAAATGTTTGGTTGGTGAAGGTAATGAAATGAACCATTACATAGTTGACTCCATTCTCTCAAATTCATTCCATCCATCCCCCCTTTTTTTTTTTCATTCCATCCCTTCTTTAATCATTAGTCACCAACGCCACCCACTCACCCACCGCCATCGACCACCACCGCCGCCAACGCCAACCACCGGCCACCACCGCCACTAACCGCCGCTGGCCACCACCATCGCCCGCAACCACCACCGCCGCCGAAAACCACCACCGGCCACCACCATCACCGGCCAACACCGTCGTCGGAAACCACCACCATCGGCCGGCCACCGCCACTGCCGGAAACCTCCACCGGCCACCACCATCACCGACCACCACCGCCGCCTGAAACCACCACCGAAAACCACCACCCCCACCGGCCACCACCATCGCCGGCCACCACCGCTGCCGGAAACCACCACCGGCCACCACCATCGCCGGCCACCACCGCCGCCGGAAACCACCGCAGGCCGCCATCACCACCATAACTACTTTTATATTTCATTCCTTCGTTTTTTCATACCTAACAAACAACACAAAGTAATGATTCATTAATTAGGGTAATTAAACAGTATAATGAAATGTAATGATTCATTTCATTATCTCATCCATTCCATTCCCTCATTCGTTACATTACTTCGTACATTATATTAGCTCATACCAAACAGACCTTTAGTGTTTCAAGTAATTAACCTTAACTAAGTTTGTATGTCAAATAGATTAAATAATTTGTGTGTTAGTTAATAAACCTTGTTGTGTAACCCTTTTCTTTTATTTGGTCATAAATACGTAATTGTTTTTTACTATGATTTGCCTAGTTTTAATTTATAATATTTGAATCGCTAAATGAGTTTATTCACAAATAAAATAATAAATTGTTAGGCTTCGTTACTGTCGTCCAACCTTTTCGACACAGTGCTATTTTGGTTGAAATTTGATGGGAAATTAAAACTTGAAAATCTAAAAACTAATAAAAAATTAAGAAAAACGTTCTATGTCAATTGTATATATACACATTTGCAAAGGTCGGTGGGGTTCCCACCGGCCTTGCCACGTGTCACCACATGATTGGGCCGAAACTTTTTTTATTTTTTTTTGAATTTTCCGAAGTGAGTTAACAACATATATTTTTTCTTTGAAATCAAACTCAGTTGTTCTGTTGGTGCAGTGGCCAAAATGTGCGCCCATAAAGTTCTAAGTCACAGTAGGTTGCGGGTTCAAGACCTACCTGCTACTATTTTTTTTTTTGCTTTCTTTCAGTATTCTTACATTATTTATATTTAAATTATCTTTCCTACTTTTACTTTCTAATATTTATTTCATTTAGATTACTTTTTCTAATTATTAGGCCGAACGAGCATAACGTAGATCGCATACGTATCGCAAACGTGCCTTTAAATCGTACTATAACGCCGCAACACGCGTGCCTTATATTTAAATATACTTTTTCAAATCGGGCTTTTTATGTACGTTTCGAGTTGGTCTACGTTTCAATGTATATTTTGTTCGGAAACGAGTTGGGTCAAATAAAATAGACATCATTAACGTAATAATACCACGTCACATACGGCCCCGCCGCAACGCGCGACGTGTAAAGGTACTAGTTAATTCTTATCAATCATATCTATACTTGGCGTTTCAAGTAATGAACCTTAGCTCCTTTTATATATTAAATACATTAAATAATAAATAATTTGTGTTTCAATAAAGCTTATCTGGTTCTTTATTCAAAGAGTTATGAAATCTTTTTCCCATAATGAGTGAAGAGAGTAGATTTTGTTTCTTTCTAGGAGTTTGAGTATGGCTGGATACCCATATAAAATGATATCAACAACCACACATGGTGTGTCATCTTTTAATCCACGTAACCTAAGAGTCTCTTGAAGTAGATTAAAAACATTGGGTTGAAACTTGAAATCAACGATTAACTAAATGTAAGAAAATATAAACCATTTAGTTGGATAATACCTTGATGACAAGGTTGGCAACAAGCTTTGAAAGCTTCATGAAGAAATAAAATGTGTTGGGCCTGGCTTACTTTAGTAACTTTAAAACATTTTACAGCTAATATACCATTAAGCCCATCGGGCCATCAGCCAATCCAACATCTTTTTTGTCATACTATACACGTTTTTAATTTCGATATAAGAATGCATAATAAAATATCTATTATTAATATTGCAATGAGAAACTCTAATTTAAGAAAATAAATAATGAAATGATGGTTAGTTATAGTTTTTCAAAATGAAAACAATATAGATAATATGATTTTAGGATATGCATTTTTACCTTTTTTCTTCAAAACACTACTATATGTATATGATACAAATGCTAAATCAGTTCAATAGTTGTCTCATTATTCATTAAAATCTAATTTTTTTAAGAATGTTTATGATACAAATCGAACCCGACCATACTAGGACATATATCCTTATTGTTTGTGTATTAAACCCCTTTTGCACAACGTTTTAGCCCTACGTCATTTCATGAGAGATCAATCTCTAATTATTACCTGTAATAGGCTTAAGTAGCACCAAGCGAAAGGATTACGGGTATAGTGAATCATAAATATGTGCGATTGAAGATATAAAAACACATACAATTAAAATTTAACCCATAGATGAATTTGTAGATGGGTAATCCATAGATGAATTTGTAGGAGCTTTTGGATGCTTCAAAGCAGATGCAAACGGGTCAACTGGCCAATAATAGGTGTTAAGGAAGCCAATGAGAAAAATATTATAAAACTCAATTACATTACCTGAAATCAAATGACTATCGAGACGAATTGCAGCCGAGACACCCAGCCTAAACCTTGGTCGCTGACATGCATAAGTTTAATCACCATGAGCTTCCAAGAAATGTTGTCAAAATCAAAGAAACAATAGGTACGTAGAAGGTACTGTTTGTGCTATCAAAAACCACAACCATCACCACCGAACGCCCGGTCCACGAAACTTCTCCCATAGCTTTCTCTATTTATTTCTCTTTCTCTATCTCTTGTTATAACATTGTTATTGACATTTCTCAAAACAAAATAAAGAGAATAATGTGGAAGCTACAACTTTCACTAAGCCTATAAGCATGTGCATATAATTTAAAAATACAAATAAGAGATGTGGAGATAAGGCATCAATGTGTAAATACTTTGAATACTAAACTCTTATTTAGTTATAGCTGCATTTCGTAATTAAAAACAAACTTTTTCTTGTTTTAAGTGAAAACATGTAACAACCATAAAAATTGTTAATTAAGTATAGATAAAGGGATCAATGTGTAAAAATCTTTGAGTTTTCATGTTTTTAGGAATGTTTAAATGTCAAAAGTGCCCTTACAAATTAAATTTTTATGTTATAAGTTGTGCTTAAAAATCACAAAACTAATAGATTTGGCGAGTATCACTCATTAGTGCATATTATATTATAATATAGTATATATTAAGCATATCACTCTGCGTTACAAATGGGTGATAAAAGCAACTATTTATAAATCATTTGGTTAAGTATATTCGATAGGCCGTATAGTAATTTAATAAGAAACTGGTAAAAATATAAGGGGGCGTTTGGTTGGAAGGAATGAAATGGAATTGAATGGAATTGAAAAACTAGTATAATTTTTAAGCAAAATTATGTTTAAGTGGGTAATGAAATGTAAAACCCAAGGGAATGTTTCACCTCAAATTCCCTTGGTTGTGTGATTTCAAATTCCCTCTCTAGGTGAAAGGATTTTAAAATCCCACAACCAAAGGAATTTAAGATGAAACATTCCCTTGGGTTTACTTTTAATTGCTCACTCAAACACAATTTTACTTGAAAATTATACTAGTTTCTCAATTTTATTCCATTTCTTTCAACCAAACGACCCCTAAGAGTAGTTGGTTATTTGAAGGAGTGCCTTAGAAAAGAATCATTAACTGCAAAAACTGAATGGTTTGTTTGTTGGGGCGGTAAAGCGTGCGAAAATAAGAAGAAAGAATGTTGGGCCCAAGGCCCAAGATGTGAGCAAGGTCAAAAGCACAAGGCTGCGAAGGCGAACGAACACGCAAATTGACATTCTTTCTTTCTTTTTTGTTTTGTTTTTGTTTTTGTTTTTTTTTTTTGTGTAAAGTTAAGGAAGGGTGGGAGGGTGGTTCTTGCAAAGCGGAGAGAGGCAGCAGACGAGAGAGAGAGAGAGAGAGAAGAGCAGCCTTTCGGAGATATCAAGGGACTCCTCCTGTCATCGGCCTCTCCGAATCCATACTTAACACCCCCATCCCTTCTCTAAGTTTCAACGCCCACCCACCCTTTGTTTCAATCCATAGCGATTATCATGGCCACGTTTTCTCCATCCTCTTCCTTCAATCGCCCTATTCCCATTCCCCCCAGACACTCCCCTTTCTCTCTAAGACCATCATCTAATGGTCTCTCCCTCTCCAAAGCTATTCATCTCCAACAAGGTTACTATTTCTTATCTTTATCTTTGCCTTATTCAATCTATTACGCTAATTAATTATTAATCTTTCCTACTTTGAATAGATGCATCCGCTATCAAACTCTCTCCTCTTAAAAGCGATGATCCTCTTAACAAATCAAAAGATGCTATATTATCAGTCCCACCTCTCACACCTCCTCAAGAAAGCATAGACCTTGCTCATCTTCGCTTCAACAAAGATGACTCAACTGTTAGTATAACTGTCGTTGGTGCATCTGGTGATCTTGCAAAGAAGAAGATTTTTCCTGCACTTTTTGCACTTTATTACGAAGGTTTTCTCCCCAAGGTCGGTCGGTCGGTCGGTCTGTCTCTGCTTCACTGCTTTCTTTTTATTTTCCATACCATAAACTACTTTATTTCACCCTCTTTTTTTTATTTTGATTTTTTCCAATTGTTTACCAGCATTTCACTATATTTGGATACGCACGTAGTAAGATGAGTGATGCCGAACTTAGAACCATGGTTAGCAAGACACTTACATGCAGAATCGATCAAAGGTGTAACACTTCCATTTCTTTTTCAGCTTTATTTGCTTTTCCTGTCTGTCATTTATTTGATCAATTTTAAGCTTTACTAAACCTCTTTGTTGCCAAATTTTTGGATTGCATCTTTTAGGGAGAACTGTGGTGAAAAGATGGATCAGTTTCTTGAAAGATGTTTCTACCACCCAGGTCAATACGACTCCAAAGAAAACTTCTTGGAGCTAGACAAAAAGCTCAAGGAGCATGAGGTAATTTGATGTTTTTACCACCCACGTCAATACCACTCCTAAGAAAGATGTTTGTACAACTACTTTTAATTTAACAATTTGAGTCTATTGTTAGGGGCTGTTTTGATATGTGCTCTAAAACTGATTACCTGTCAAGTCGCGAGGTTCTGTTTCTGGTGTTTGGGTAACCTACGTTTGTTTCTGATGATTTTTTCAAGTTCATTTACCACTTTGAATCTATTTTTAGGGGGTCTTTGGATGAATATGTGCTCTTAAAGTGACTACCTGTCAAGTCACAAGGTTGTGATTCTAGTGTTTGGGTAACCTACATCTGTTTCTGATAATCTGATTATTCAGGGTTTAAATAATGAATTTCAATAATCTAGTTGATAACACCTGCACCAAAAGTAATCATTAAAGGATAGAGTAAAACTATATTTCTTAAAATGATGAGAATTTACCAAACACCCAAGTATATGAAAAGTGATTATTACCATTCTAAGCAGCAAACATATTTAGCCGCATGTCTTAAACCGTTGATTCTTGCAAACTTTGTGTTATTGTTATGTTTTGCATTTTGACTAGAATGATTTGTACTTTGCAACAAATAACACTTGCATGTTTATATCAAGTATTTAGCCGCATGAAAGATTTTAGTTTTTACAACGATTCATTTTTATGTAGGATGGAAGGGTGGCAAACCGTCTTTTTTATTTATCAATACCACCTAATATTTTCATAGATGCGGTTAAATGTGCCAGCACATCTGCATCTGCTGCAAATGGATGGACAAGGGTAATTGTAGAAAAACCTTTTGGCAGGGACTCTGAATCTTCTGCTGCATTAACAAAGTCCCTCAAGCAATACTTGGACGAGGACCAAATTTTCAGGTAGTTTAGCTTTATTTAATCTTATACTTTTTAATAAAGAAACAAAAACAAGGCATCAGCTTAAATAAATTTGTTATTATGCTGCAGGATAGATCATTATCTTGGGAAAGAGCTAGTGGAGAATCTTTCAGTTCTTCGCTTTTCTAACCTCATTTTTGAACCCTTGTGGTCAAGACAATATATAAGGAATGTGCAATTCATATTCGCTGAAGATTTTGGTACTGAAGGACGAGGAGGGTAATCATTCATTCATCCTTATGTTTGTTATAGTAAACTCATAGTTGCATACTCCAGGAATATTTATTTCCATTGTACTTTTTGCTTCTTATAGATACTTTGATAACTATGGAATAATTAGAGACATTATGCAAAACCATCTGCTTCAGATATTGGCTCTTTTTGCCATGGAAACTCCTGTCAGCTTGGATGCAGAAGATATTAGAAACGAAAAGGTTTTCACATTTAAGATCAATTATTATAAGTCGTAGTTTTTTTAGTCCATACTTTATTCTTAGCTTATTCTGAAATGACAAAAACATTATAACTTGCAGACTGATTTTCAACAAATTAAGGGGATATGTATGGAGCAATTATTTAAAACGCCTATGGACTCTTGTAAAATTTGTGGCTATGGACTTTTGAAACTTGGCAAAATGGTCCTTTATAATGCTTAGGTGGTTGTTCATGCAAAAGGGCTTTTTCGCTAATATTTGTAATGTAGAAGAATCTAATCATGTAGAAATGAAGGACTTTTTGCTCAAAACAAAGTTCAGGGACTTTATTGTTAACTTTAAAAGGATAAGGGGTCTAATAATGCAAAGATAAAGTCCAAGGACGTATGTATGGGTTTAGTGACAGTTCATAGTGCTATTTAAATAATTGCTCATATGTAAACATTGTATCTGACCTGACTGTTTCTTCTTCAAGAACAGTCCTTTATGTGGACTAGTGTTTTCATTTTGCATTTTAGCAAGAATGATCACATATCTGCAACGAAATAATTTTACTTTTTGTAAAACTTTTGATGGTTTTTACAGGTCAAAGTTCTACGTTCCATGAGGCCTTTACGGCTTGATGATGTAGTAATAGGACAATATAAGAGTCACACAAGAGGGGGTGTTAAGTACCCTGCTTATACTGATGACAAAACCGTACCAAACGACAGTTTAACACCAACTTTTGCTGCTGCTGCTCTTTTTATTGATAATGCCAGATGGGATGGAGTACCGTTTTTGATGAAGGCTGGAAAGGCTTTGCATGATCGCAGGTTTGTAAATTAAAGATGTTATGATTTACAAAGTTTAACTTTTAATATGGTAATGTCATTATATGATTCTCTTTTATTATGTCTGTTTTTCTTTTTCAGAATTGCTAAGTTTTATTTGTCAATCCTTACTAACTTTCTTGTATATCTGGCAAAAATGATGAGTCAAAACAAGTTTGGGTCAAAGTGGGTACATTTTCACAATGGGCCATGGTTGAATTAGGCTGACCCATGGATGTTTTTTGTCTACGCTTATTTTTTTGTTTCACCTGTTATAAATACAATATGACTAAGTTGATCCATTTTTCATGAACGGATTGAAATTGCTCACTATACTTTCATATATTTTGGGGTCTTATATATATGACTTGAAGATGTGATTGTGGGTCCAAATATTTTTGTTTTTTGGTTATCTTTTTTATTGGATAATGAAGAGGTGATTTTGGATCTAATTACAGACCTTTTAAAACATGTTTCTATTTTTAATTCAGGGCTGAAATAAGAGTGCAGTTCAGACATGTACCTGGTAATTTATATAACAAGAATATTGGGACAGATCTTGATCTAGCAACAAATGAGCTTGTTATTCGAGTGCAGCCTGATGAAGCTATATATCTCAAGATCAATAACAAAGTCCCTGGTTTGGGGATGAGATTGGACAGAAGTAACCTTAATCTTCTATATGCAGCAAGGTAACCTTTTCATTTCTATGTGTTATAAAACTGGTACCCACAAACGTAGAAATGCGAGTGAAATCAATTGTTTTTTAGTTTTTAATATTGAAACATACAAACAGGTACTCTAAGGAGATTCCTGATGCATACGAAAGACTTCTTCTGGATGCAATTGAAGGCGAGAGAAGACTTTTCATACGTAGTGACGAATTAGATGCAGCCTGGTCATTATTCACCCCTGTACTAAAAGAACTTGAAGAAAAGAAAATTGTACCGGAATATTACCCGTATGGCAGCCGCGGTCCAGTTGGGTCCCACTATCTTGCTGCAAGATACAAGGTTCGATGGGGAGATGTTGGTGAATCAGAGCAGTAAGGAAGACGAGATCCATATATTATATGTTTCTCCTTTTTAATTTGTGCGCCTGATGATTGGGATTACAATTTGCAAGGTTTTCATTGTGTTGGGTGAAGAAGTTTATTTTTTTAGTTTAAGCTATATGAAGTAGCAGCAATAAGCCAAGAAATATGAAAATTTTAAGGTGATGTTTTGTTGCTGCATCTGTCTTTTCGTTTTCAGAATTCTAATGAATGAGACCTCTTTGATATTGGCATTTTTTTTTTTTTTTTTTTTTTTTTTGGGAATCTGATATGGTGACCTGTAAAGCAATTAATAATTTATCCCATCTGGTTACTAATCAAATTTTGTTATATACTACTTCCTTGCCTAAGCCATTCAAGAGACTGTTGTTGCAACAACATGTCTAGGAAAACCAAATGATAGCATTTAATATAGAAACAAATCAGACAGGATATGAATGTTTGTGGTGGTTAATATATAATTGAAAACTTATAAAACATGTATACTCAAATCAAGTATTAGTTTTACAAAAAATGTAGGAGGAAGCAGATAATGAGCATGCTGGTACTTTAGATCTTAGAATCTCCTCCTAGACATTGACTGAGGAGCATTACCCTCAAACAAGGTCTCAATCAAAGCCTCGATGTCCTCGGGCTGATATTTTATATACTTGTCCATGTTTTTCCCTGCCTCGAAGTGGTGCTTGTACCTCCCTACGAATGACCTGTAGGCCGGGATCACCACCGCCGATATGGACGCCCGCAGCTCCGACTGCAATTGCTCGTCACTCACCACCCATGAGCTCTGGGTCTTGTGTATCTCATCGAACATGGTGTTGAAATTCTTGAAGCGCTCCTTGAGTAGCTGTTTATTCAGTTTCCCGTTGACATGGATCCCCTCCTGCGCGATGCATTGCAACAGCCTGGCCCAGGTTTCTCTCTGGTAGCTCTTGTGGTAATGGCGGACCTCCGAGGACCTTCGGCGGCACCAGTTGTCGCCCATGAGCTTCTTTATCTCGCTTGATCCTTTTACCTTCTGCAGTATGTACCTGCCGTTGTTCATTAGGAAGATGTTGCGTAAGGAGGGGTCCTTGTAGAGGGTGGATTTCACAGTGAGGTTGCCGTCTAGAAGGCTCATGACGGAGGCTATCTGTGCGGCCAGAGGAGACTTGTCCATGTCGGTGTCCTCGGAGCAGGAGGAGGAGGAGGAGGGTTGGTTGAGTTTTGCGTTGTGCTGAAAGATGTGGTCCAAGGTGTCTCCATAATCACAAGCGTATTTCAAGTAGTTTAAGACGTAGCGAGTGAGAGGGTGCACGGCCCCTCCCGGGACGGGAGTTTTGGCTGCGTCCTGGCGGATTGATTTCTCCAGATCAGCGAACATGTTGACAACACCCTCCCCGATGCGCTCCAAGATGGAAGATATATCCTTTTCCTTGCCCTCCCCCTCCCCCTCCTTCATTGCTTCTCTTAGACCCTCCAGCGCCTCGTACATATCAAGGAATTTGAACAACTTCTCCGCCGAATGCTTCATTATGGCAACCGTGGCCGCGTAATCAAGCAGCGACGTCATCAGGCTGCGAATCAGGTTCAAGAACAGGCCTCTGAAAACGGAAAGATGATCGGAGGAGAAAACCGACTCCCCCAGCTTCTGTTCGGCGGGAATCAGAAACTGTGAGCAGTGCTTGATGATCCTGATCCATCGTGCGAGCTCTGCTTCAAGCAAATCCCAATTCAACTTGTGGACGTCCTCTGCGTTCAGCTTTTCAAAATCTAGCCTTCTAAGCTGCTCATACAAAGCGTTTCCGCGGGCGATGCTATAGACGTTGGAGCACTCGTTCTTGTAGCCCGCGGATAGCATGGTCCTCACGATGGCCTTCATTTTGTTGATATTGTCCTCGGAGAAGCCTGGATAGTCGTCCTCTTTGCTGGGCTCCGGTAAGGGAGAACGCTCGGATTTGAAGGAAAAATGCTTGGAAGAAATGACCTTGAGTTTGGGTTCGGGAGGGAGGCTTGAATTATCGAGCAGAAGAGTACGGAGCTGTTCTTCCATGAACATGATGACCCGCTGGAGGAGCTTTTCAAATTGATCAAAGTGGGGCTTCAGTTGTGACAAGCGGTGGACGGATTCGTGCAGGAAGGCGTCATGGTCGTCGGCTGGTTTTCTGGTCTTGGACTTGATGATGGAGGAGAAGGTGGCGTCTATGAGGTCCGGAAGCTGGGGCTTGTGGTCGGTGGTGGACAAGTCATGGATGAAGGCATCAATTTGGGATAAGAGTTGATGGTGATCGACGTCGGGTGCGGAGTCGTCGTCGTCGTCGCTGGATTGATCGGAAATATGTGGATCGGGGACAACGACGGGGGATTTGTGATGTATCCTGGGGGAGAATGAGGAGCGCTGGCTTTCCAGGTTGCTTCTCCAACGATGTCTTCCGATGAAGCTCCCTGATTTCGTAGTACTGTGTTTCTCCATTGATGAAGATGATGAGAACACAGAAGATTGAATTTAATTCAATTCAATTCAATGTAATGAAGGAAAGGGTTGATTGCTGTTGGTTTTGATTTTGACCCGATTATGTTGGGGAGCTCAATCTACGCTTCCACTACCTTTTTTCTCCTCTCCTCTCCTTTCCTTCATTTTACATCTTTTTTTTCTTCATTATGTTTTTAATTAATACATGGCTCGTTTTTTTTTTTTTTTTTTTTTTTTTTTTTTTTTTTTTATTGTTTTTCACCCGAGTTTTTTTACTATCATTTTCAACCATACAAGTGGAAGCGAAATCTGGGTCGGTAAGGAATCGTTTTAGAGTTGCAAATATCATAAAACATCAATATAAAATTTTATATACAAGTAATACATAAGGTAACTATAATATTTTCACTCTCTACCCACAATGTTGGCTTTATATTCTTGCCTTACCTTTAAAACATTGCCGCGATAAAATAAGTTAGGAATGTAAATAATCCTGAAATAAACATAGATAAGTAAAGATTACCTTAGAATTTTGTTTTTACCAATCTCTTATCTCTTTATACTTATACACATGTAACATTTTCATGACTTTATTTCTTATCTGTTTTCTAGTTTTTATACCTAAAAAACATATTAATCCCTTCTAACATTGAATTAATTAAATTTCTTTTAATATCCTTGCATTCATAATATTTCTAAATTCTACTACATTTTATTTCTTCTAACGTAGAATTAAATAATATAATCAAAACAATGGTGATATTATGAACCATGTAGCCCGGTAACATATCCTTTTGATTTGTGACAAAACATACTTTGAAGTGATGGAATATATAAAGGTTTCTTGTCTCACATAGAAAGACTAATAAGTCTTAAATGGATTTATAATTAAGAGTTTCTATGAAAATGTATTTCTATATGGTTAGGGACATCTAGTGGCTGCCGTATGCACCCAACCCGCCCCTATGTGTGGGGTGATGAACGTAATGTGGTGCTTAAGAGTCGCCCTAGTAAATACATAGCTCAACAATTGTTCAATCTTTTGGTTTGCTCATTGTGCGGCCAAAGGCAAGCTGAAGAACCACGGTGGCTCCAAAGTTCAAGTGAGAAAGTTTTCTTTTAATTTCTTCTGAAGACTATAGTATGTATTTGTTTCGTATCGCATAGATTATGTTACACTTACATTCCGTTTTGAATATTGTATTGTATTTTACTAAATCCCATCAATAATGAGATTATTGCTAGCTAACCGTAAGGAGAAACAGGAAGTATAGGAAAAAGAAAAAAAAGTGTAAAAGTAAAAAGGGGGAATATTACTATTACTAATTAGTAATTAGTAATTAGTAATTACATAGAGGAAGAGGCGAAGAGGCAGGGCAGAATTAGAAAGCCGGCTAAGTTGTAAACACGCAGAGAGAAAGAGAGAGAGAGAGAGAGAGAGAGAGAGAGAGAGAGAGAGAGAGAGAGAGACACGGTTTGCTTTGAGTTCTTTTCTTGTATGGAGTCATAAACTAAACAAATCTTCTTTTATCTGTTTGTCTCTACCTTAGCTTAGCTATCCTCCTCCTCTTCACCGAATCTCACAACTCCAATTCCAATTCCAATTCCAATTCCTATTCCAATTCATTCATTCGTCTTCCCCCTTTTCATCACCATCTCGAACTTAACGATTCATTTCATCCAATAACCCCCTTTTGTTTCTTCTACACACACAACACACATACATATTTGGGGGCAAACCCAGATACCCTCATCCAAACCTATCAATTAATGGGTTGTTTTCCTTGTTTTGATTCCAGAGAGGAGGAGCAACTCAATCAACATAAACTTAGGCCCGATCGCCTTCAACTCCACCCATCCGCGCCTTCCAATATTTCCAGATTATCTTCAGGTTACTCACTTTTTCAATTCAATTCACAATCATCAGACCTAACATATTTCGATTGCTTCCATTTTGATCTGATCTCCTCTGCTTATGCAGCTTCTGATACATCTTCAGATTTCAGGCCCCCATCAAATCATATTCTATTCATGATCGACTTTCTTATAACTGAATGCTTTTACTTGCTACTTTCCTCAACACCCACGCCACTTTCACTAAACTTTACGTTTTACCTGTTGTAGGCGTCTGACTCTGACTCTGACTCTGACTCTGACTCTTCCTCAATCACACACGCACACACACATATATATATATTAACTACAAATTCATCGACATGATGTGATACTCATGATCCTTTCTCATATTCATATGGTAGGTGTTGATAGACTGAAATCCAGAAACAATCCTAATGTTAGCTTAAGGAGGGACTCAAAGGACTCACCTGATGCTCAAATCGCCGCACAAACCTTTACATTTCGTGAACTTGCAGCCGCAACAAATAATTTCCGCCCTGATTGCTTCTTAGGGGAGGGTGGTTTTGGTTGTGTATACAGAGGACGTCTACAGAGTAGTGGTCAGGTACACTCCCTCTCTATAATATAATATGATTGCAAAATGTTAAATTAAATAGCAACTGACTTATTCTAGCAGGCTAGGCTTTCATATTTTCTTACAAGGTAACTGATTATATCCTTATAGCATTAGCTACACTATTAAAGTCTTAAACTTGTTGTCTTTAATATATTACTTCCCAAGTATTTATAGTTATCTAGTGCATCCCCAGTTAAGCTAGTATATTTAAACGATTTTATGAGAAACCCTAACTATATAAAACAACTGTCTGTGTGTGTCTGTCTTTCGTGAAAACAATATTCTTTCCGTTTTTTTGTCTTGTCTTGATAAATACAAGTGTAAACTGATAATGCTGATGGTTTAGTTTTGGAGTGCATTTATCTTGGTCTGTTCTCTAACTCGAGTCTTCTAAAGGATTACATCATGATTGTATAATTTACATATCTTTATTGAACTTTCATCTCGAGCCTAATTATAGGTTGTAGCTGTTAAACAACTGGATAGAAATGGGCTCCAAGGTAACCGTGAATTTCTAGTTGAAGTTCTTATGCTCAGCCTTTTACACCATCCGAACTTGGTGAACTTGATTGGTTACTGCGCTGATGGTGACCAAAGACTTCTTGTGTATGAATTTATGGCGTTGGGTTCATTGGAAGATCACCTTCATGGTAACACCATTAATCTTGTATCTTTATGTGAACACACCATATATATATTTTTAAGGACAAACTGCACCAAATAGAAACAAATTTTATGCTTCTTCCTCATTTTAATAACCAACTATATATTACAAACCAACTTGCACCTTATTACCAGTTTTAGCAACCGTCTTACATTTCATTACAGGTTGTAGCAACAATGAGTAACCAAGTCACATGTATGCTGAAATTTTGGAAGATTGTTGATGTGGCATCTCATTTTTCATTCTAATGTATATGAATATTCCATGTGGCATCTGATATGACATTTCAACAATTATTCTAAAGTAAAACTTTTACAAAAAAGATCATTGTAAATAGTACCATTTTATTTTATTATTTTCGCATGAGTACTTTGATGTATGTGTGGCGACTGGGCATGACATCAGCCAGTGCCACATCGGCAATACAAGTAAAATCAGTTAACATATGGTTGCATTGCTATTGGTTGGTGCCCAAAATTGGGAGAAATTGTAAAATTCATTTGTGTTTTGTGCAGTTCACCCTAATTATAGTTACTAAAACTAGCAGTTCTAACAATTAATACTGCTTGCAGATATTCCACCTGATAGAGAACCATTAGATTGGAACACAAGAATGAAGATAGCAGCTGGTGCAGCCAAAGGGTTAGAGTTTCTTCATGATAAAGCTAACCCACCTGTGATCTACAGGGACTTCAAGTCATCAAACATTTTGCTTGATGAGGGATTTCAACCAAAGTTGTCTGACTTTGGGCTCGCGAAATTGGGCCCCACTGGGGACAAATCTCATGTTTCCACACGGGTCATGGGTACATACGGTTACTGTGCGCCAGAGTATGCCATGACTGGTCAACTAACGGTCAAATCTGATGTCTACAGCTTTGGTGTGGTCTTTCTAGAGCTTATTACCGGTAGGAAAGCCATTGATAGCACTCAACCACATGGACAGCAGAACCTCGTCACATGGGTAATTCACTAACTAATCATGTTTTGAGACATGATATTTTTGTAATGATGAATACATGAATAATTATGTGATTGCAGGCACGGCCTCTGTTCAATGACAGAAGGAAATTCACATCATTGGTGGACCCACGGCTAGAAGGTCGGTACCCAATGCGAGGGCTGTACCAGGCTCTAGCCGTGGCATCCATGTGTATTCAAGAACAGGCTGCAGCGCGGCCTCTGATTGCTGACGTGGTGACTGCATTATCTTATCTTGCAAACCAGGGGTATGATCCGACGACAGCTCCAGCTCATAATATCATCACCAAAGAGAGACCAAAAGGCGAAAGAAATGGACGGATTCCAAGAAATGAAGAAGGGGGTTGCAGCAGATGGGATTTGGAAGGATCTGAGAAAGATGATTCTCCTAAAGAAACTGCAAAGATGCTGAGTAGAGATGTTGAAAGGGAGAGGGCTGTTGCAGAAGCAAAAATGTGGGTTGAAAAAAGAAGGCAAACTGCTTAAAGGTCATGTACAACTAAAGCCTCTTTTTTTTTTTTTGGTTTTTGTTATATATATTATTATTAGTTCACATTGGTCAGATGATTGGAAATTAAAACCTTTTTCCATACACTTCATGGTCATGGGATGTCAATGTTGAAACCAACTTTAATTTGTGGAGTAATATTGTATGTATAATTTTGATTACAGAATAGTGCCTTTAAGTTTGATCGGGATGGTTATGAATTTTATTGTTTGTTTTCTTATAACATTGCTCATGAGTGTATGGTTTTTCTTTATTCAACCGTTGCCTGTTATCTACCATATTATTTATGAGTGAAGGGGGGTTTTAGAATTGTCATGATATTTGCAGAAATTGGAATGTAATGTTGGTTGCAGTGTTTGTCCTATCAGCCCCAAACCAACAAAGAATAGAAATTTAGTCATCATGCCTGTTGCCCCCACCACTATGGTCCTTAACAACTGTCGCGCCTTTGCCGTTCCAAGACCTCTGCCTTGCCAAAACCCAACCCAAACAAGCTGCCACGGCCACCCTGTGACAACCACCACAACGGTCGCCACCACCCAATTTCCCCAGAAACCATAGCAACCACAAACACCACCCTTGTCACCATCACCCCACTACCCCAACATCCCAGTAACTCTACCCAAGCAACCCAGCCATCATAGTCCATCACATTTCAAATTTTTTTTAAATATATTTACAAACCAAATATGATTATTATATCAATCTAATACATCACATGTTTCAGGGTTTTTTTTTTTTTTATTTTTTTTATTAACAGATTCTAATACTTTAAAATATTGTTCTTTTAACAAATTTCAAATACAATTTCAGTTCATTTATATAACAATCCCTACATGAGATTCCAATTGTTTTAGAAAATTAAGTTTCCTAAACCAAGTTCCCTTAACTAACTTTTATTTATTAAAGATGGTTACACAATGGAACTCAACACCTCAACACCACACGTTGTTGGCCAAACTCACGCAACAAGTTCGTGGTGCTAACCTTAACACAAAATATATAGTAGATATAATGGCAGTTACCTACTTTTCTACCAAGCTTTTTTAACCTCCTCTTTTTACCTTTTCCGTTTCAAAAATTATTAACTTTTATTGGTCGTTGTTAACTTTTTTATTTTAATATATATAAGAGAGAGAAAGAGAGAGTTGGAGGAGATAGTTTCTGTGGCCACAATGTGAATTGAAGCACTGTTGTAACAGGTCGAAATTTTAGTAGACACATGTTTTTTACTTGTTTTGAACATTCACTAGTACAAAAGAGAATTTTTAGGGCGGACCTATTTTATTTATTGGAGCGGCTCACATTAAATTCGCCGGCAATTTTTTAGGGCGGTCACCACTAAAACCGCCCCAAAAAATAGTCACTCATTTATATACTTTACATATTACACTATATATATATATTAAATCTCATTTGTTATTTATTTGTTTTTAGATGTGGAATGACAAAAGCTATGTGTCGGAAATGAAAATTGACAAGTTGATTTTACAATTGATGCCCCAATTTATTAGTAAAATGTATATTCGGTAGACGTACACACATTTTTTGGTATTCTTGTATTAAGTAAAATATTATTGTTATCTATGCGTTTTGAGGAATTGATGTACATTTAATATCTTGAATGGTGGTTTAGATTTATATGGTGATTTTGGTAATACAATAATATCAGGAATCTGGAAATTTAGCAAAATATATACTGAAACATGCTCATTTAATAAATTAAATATTTTTATTTAAAAACCTTGAAAACCGCCCTATAAAAACAATAAAATTCGTCATATAAAACTAACAAAAACCGCCCTAAAAACTACATAAAACCGTCATAAAAAATCGCCCCATTAAACACCCATTCGCACTATAAAATCCCATCCTCATTACCCTATAAACCCACCCCAAAAAACATCAACCGCCCCAAAAAATAGGACAACCGCCCCAAAAAACAACCGCCCTATAATGTTATCATTTTTTAGAGCGAGGTTTTTGAGGGCGGTTTGACACCGCCCTAACAAACCAAAATCACCGTCCCTTAAAAACAGTTCTGTACTAGTGATTAATAATTATATATATTTGTTAGTGAAATAATTATTTATTAGTGAGTTGTATTCTTCTATCTGAGATGATCAAAACGAATCAAACCATATTAAAAACGGAAGTAAGATGATTAAGATATCAATGCTGTAAGGTGTGTGGTTAGAGGAGATACAATCTACTATGAGGTTGCGGTACGGGTGAGGTTACAAATGACTGGTATGCGATTCCGCCATGCATAAGCGAACATAGTTAATTTCAAATTCTAGAATATTAATTAATTAGTTGACAATTAACTAGAATTAATTTGTATGTTTATATAAATATTAATTCATGAATTAAATAGAGTTCATTTGTGTATGATTATTCATTAAGTGATTGAGTCTTGGCATTCTTGATTTTAAGTATAAATACAAAACATATGGGTCATGTTTTAGACACTAGAAAAACCACATATGTTCGAGAAACCAAACAAACTTTGAATAAGTCCCGGCGCTCTCTACTCTGCATGCTCTTGTTATATTCCATCAATATACACAAGATTATCCTTATTATTTTATTGATTATTATTTAATTGAAAAGAAAAGTGAAGTTATTTCTACAGTAACCACACCACCCAAGCTGGATGTTTGAGGCACGAAAGTCATGCATGCCACCTCTGCCACGTGCCATGCGTGAAGGGTACGCCGCATAGCAAATTACTAAATTTCATTTAGATAAGTTGTTTTGTTATTCAAGATGTCCCAATCATATATAATCAAAATAAAAAAAAGTTGGGAATTTATTATTAGAATATATAGCTAGTTGGTTGAAACAGGAGGGAGGTAGCTAGCGAATTGAAGAAGAATTAGAATTAGTAAAAGAAAAAAGGAAGACAAAAATGAATACATATATATTAATTAGCTAGTGTTTTTGGGTTGTTGAGAGAGAAAGAGAGTTTTCTGGTTTCTTAATTTCTAAAGTTAAGTCATAGTACCACATGTCAAAATCAACAACCAAACGAAAGGAAAGGAAAGGCACAATTCTAAATTCACATCGATCACAAGGTTTCTTCTCGATCATCATCAACTACGCCTACGCGGCGGGTAACGTATCCAATTCCACATGACCACATCCACGTGTTTTCTTCTCATCCACCGCCAATAATTCTCCACCAGGGATAGGGATAGGGATAGGGATACCATTAATATGAATATTCATATGGGTGGTTTTGGTTTCATCATCTTCAGCTAATTGGCTACTCCGGCCGGAAGAATCCACCGGGTGTACTTCTGAGTTTGATAGAATGGATGATATGTTTATCATGTGTTCCTTAGCCTTAGGCTTAGGCTTAGGCTTAGGCTTAGGCTTAGGCTGAGGCTTGTTTTCCCTTGGGTTTCGGTAATATGCATAAAGTCCCATTTGAAACACTCCCAACAGGAATCCCAGTACGTTTGGCACCTACATACATACATATATTCAATTCACCAGCAGATTAATCTATCTCAATATTTTCCATCCGCTTAGCTAGAATTGAAATTACTTAATTATATACATATATATATGCATGCAGTAATTAAAGAAAACATTAATGAATATATATATAGGTACCGTAATGCATATATCTCCGAGGGACATCCCATAAGCAAACCACATGGTGGCGCTTAATGTAAGGAAACAGGATAAGGACAATGGCATGAACTCTACACTTTTTGTTCTCACAACCTCAAACTGCATATACATATACATGTTTGCTGTACGTTAATTAGTTATTGAAATTAATTAAATATATTGGTGGATCACATATATATATATATATATATATATATATATATATATATATATATATATATATATATATGAAGATGATCTGAGGGAGCTAGGGAGGTAGGTAGGTAGATCATTTGAATTTCATTAGGTACGTACCACAATAGTAAGGGGTGCTGCAAAAACACAGACGGATAGGGCCACACAAATCCAGCCGACTACATGCACCCGTGTTTCTCCTTCAAACGAGAAGAACGTCCCAACAGAAATCACCAGGCATAGCACCATCACACCCGTCAAACCCTTTATTGTTTGCTTCTACGAACACATACATACATATACGATATATAATAATTATAATAAAAGACGTATATAGGTAACTAGCTAGCTAGCTAGGCTGTTAATTACGTACCTTGGTATGTGGTGTGGCGTAAATAAGGAAGATGATGATGTAAATGGACTCTATGAAGGTGCCAAGGGTGTTAATGGAGATGAGAAGGAAGGTGTCACGTCCCTTGATGAAGGCATAGAACAACCACAGCAATGCGCTAAACAGAGACACAACGTATGGCAACGACTGGAATCCCATTGTGGATTTCCGCTTGCAAATTTCAATAAGTGTTGGCCTGATCCATGCCAAGAATCATCATCATACACATAACACATGCATACATACATACATACATACACGCGTTTTAATTTAGCCCCTTCCTCAGCACTACTAATTATTAGCTTAAATGATTAAGTTTTATATACTTTAGACTTACAATGGAGCAAAGTAGACCCCGGTGGAAATAATGTTACCTGTGACATGCATGATCGATATGATGCAGTAATTAATAGAAATAATTCAAATGATGAAATCAAACCAAATATAATATAATATCATATGACACAAGTACAAATGAATGAATGAAAGAATTAAGCTGGGATGAGATGATGATGTTACGCACCAAGAAGGCCAAAAACAAAAACGAGAGGATGGTGAACATCAAAAAGTTCCATTAGAAGCTCGCGATGGATGGGAGCTAGCTAGCTAGCTAAGGTTAATTAATTTGGAAATTAAGTAGGTTGCTAGCTAACTACGTACTTAATTAATTGATGAAGCTTCAATTCTGGTCTTAAGTCTAAAGAACTGAAGACGAGGAGGATATATGTATAGATTTCGATGTGTATATATATGCGCCAAGGCCAAGGCCAAGGCCAGGGCAGGTAGCTATAGTAGTGGATGATGGATGCATGTTAAGTTGTAGGGTACGTTGGCGTATCATAAATAAATTCATAACATTGATTAATTAATATTTTTATATATATTAATATTTATTTTATATACGTACACATGCTGCATGACTGGCCGAATCATAAATTTATTACTGTTTTATTCTAACCTTGGTGAACTTAATTGCGTCTCTTACATACCCTCCAAAATACTAGACATCCCCCAACAAGCTTGTCTGCATATGTTTTCTTTCACTCAATTTTACAATCCTTTTATCTTTCATATCCTAACAAATTATTGTTTCATTTCTATTTTGTCAAATTCTAATTCCCATTGATCGAATTCATTCCAAAACCATTTCTTTCTTTCTTTCTTCTCATATATTATAGAGTTAATTTCTGTTTTGCTCCCTGTGGTTTGGTCAAAATAACGTTTTTCATCCAAAGGTTTAAAAATCTTGATTTTACTCCTTTTGGTTTGCAATTTGTCTCGGTTTAACTCCATGACACTAACTCCGTTAAAAAATTCAGTTAATTAAAAGGGCATTTTCGTCTTTTTACTGATATGGACTACATATCCAATATATTAACATACTATATTAGTTAGGGGACTATTTATGTAACTTACTTAATAAATGACTCTCTCTCTCTCTCAAATCTACTCTCTCAACTCACACACACACTCTCTCTAACCAACCTTGAACCCATACTGCTTGTGGCCCCCCACCACACCTCCGCCACACCACCACTACCTCGCCACCGAACCTCCGCCACACCACCACTACCGTCACCACCATACCTCCGCCACACCATCGCTATCGCCACTGCACCTCATCGTATCTTATAAAATGACCGGTTTCAAAAAGGGATGGTTGTTTTCAAATATGATAAAATGGTAAAGGATTCAATCGAAGGTGCTTTTTGGGCTACAATGGTGGTGAAAGATCGAAGGTGGCTTAAGAATAGATCGAAGGTGTTTTCAGATCTGATAAAATCTTTAATTTTAGATCTGGTTAAGCTATAATGGTGATGAAAGATCGAAGCTGGATTAGGATTCAATCGAAGCTTTTTATGGGGTTTTTTGGTCACAGGTAGAAGGGTAGCGATGGTAGTTTGTTGGTGGTGATGGAGTTGGCCTTGGGGGCAGTGGTGTTGGTTGCGATTTTATGATTTTGGGTTTCAAGGTTCGATTTCGGTGGGAACGGGGTGACATGGTGGCGGTGGTGTTGTATTGGCAGTGGTGGTGGTGGTGGTGGTGTGTGGCGGTGGTGTTTGGGGCGTTGTGGTGGTGTTTTTTGGGGCATGGTGTTGTGGTGGCACTGGTGGTGGGATGCTAGCGTTGTGGTGGTGGTAGTGTTGGTGTTGTGGTGGCAGTGGCGGTGTCGGAGGGAGGGTTGTGGCTGGAAGGGAGGGTTGTTGTGGGGCGATCAGGTGGATAAGGTTGTGGTGGAAGAAGGTGTGGGTTGGGTTTGAAATAATGTACAAATTAGTCCTTCTAAGAAATTTACACAAATAGTCCATATCAGTAAAAAGACGAAAATGCCCTTTTAATTAACTGAATTTTTTAACGGAGTTAGTGCCATGAAGTTAAACCGAGACAAATTGCAAACCAAAAGGAGTAAAATCAAGATTTTTAAACCTTTGGATGAAAAGCGTTATTTTAACCAAACCACAGGGAGCAAAACAGAAATTAACTCTATATTATATTATATTATACTAGCTTTAGTAAACCCCTATAATACTGTAAGGTTAGAGGTAATAAAATATTAATATAATAAAAATTTATTAATTATAAATCGATATTCTAAGATATATACATATGAGTAAATATTATAAGTAATAAAACAATATTATCATAATTTTAAACTTTTGTTTGTAAATTTTTTTTGAAGAAAAAAAAGTAAACAATTTGTTCTAAAATAAACCGTATAAAGATCCACTTTTAAAAACACTAATTTTAAAATATTTAATATTTTTTAAAATGTTTGATATTTTAAAAAAATTCTTAATTTAAAAAAATTTATTTCTTTAAAAATAACATTAATAAAAAGATCTATTTATTAATTTATTGCAAAAATTTTAATCTAAAAAATTATTGAATAATATTATTAGTAATTAAGGTAATTATTTAATATGAGATAGAAGCGGGAAAATTTTTACGAGAAAGATTGTGGTGATGTCATGTGTCCTCACAAGTTACTCTTTTATTAAAGTAGTAAGATAAGATAAGAGAAGATAAGATAAAATTATAAGATGCCCATAACAACATACCATGCATGTTTATTGTATTCAACAATGTTCAAATATTGATCACACTTGCACGTATACCAATTTAAACCCACAATCAAATAGTTGGTCGGCTAGACCAAAAGTTGTTTACGATATGATTTTGTACGATCAACATTTCTTTTGGTAGTTTTCTAATGATATTCAAGTTATCAGCTCAATTTCTAAACGTACTACAAAATGATGGAAAATACGAGTATAGATTCAATACATGTTGTACACTCATATAGTGATAAAAAAAAGGTATATATGATGATTAAATTATGATCTTTTGTGACATGTTTTTTTTCTTTTATAATTTTCACTCATGCTTTTAAAAGACGTGACTAAAGAACAAAAGTTGTTACTGCTTTTAAAACAGATATGATGTCACTAATACTCACATGCTATACACGGTGCCGCTTTATGTGGTGTCCGTACAATTAGATAAGAATTTTAATTTTAATTTTTTTTGAACGGCTGGTTAATGATTAGTTGCTGGTATCATCAAGTTAGTAATATTCGTCAATGTCAAGGTTTGAACCTTGGAGTTGCAAGAGAAGCAAAGTCTCACACCTCCCCCTTAACCACTAGGCTAAGAGATTAACTATTTAATAATTGATATTTAAGATAAGATGGTAATACTACAGAGAAAAATTAAACGACACGCACAAACTTAGTACCCTAAAACCCGATTTAGATGTGGAATATTTATTCATCAAAAACTTAGTTTTTTCTTGTTAATTTTATTCTTTTTGAAGTGAGGCATCATGTTTTATATATATATATATATATATATATATATATATATATATATATATATATATATATATATAGGATAGAGAACAAATGTTAACGCTTGTTTATTACGATAACCTGTTAACCAAACTAGTGGTCCACAGCAGGCCACGTAATCACTGTAACTTAGAGTTACAGTGGTAAACTAGTGGTCCACAATGAACGTTAAAATTTTTTTTAAAAAAATATAGCAAGACTATACTCAAATTAAAGATATTAAAATGATCTATTTAATGGTGTAATTTATATAAAAAAATAATATCATACAAAAAAGTTAAGACGGTTTTAAAAAAGGGGGAATTTTTTAAAAAAAATGAAGGGAAAATAGTTACACCAGTGGTGTAACTCGGTGTAAAAAAAATTAACTACATAATCATGGTGTAAGTGTTTGTTACATCAGTGTTAACGGGTTATCGCAATAAAGGTGGGTTAAAAACCATTCCTTACCTATATATATATATATATATATATATATATATATATATATATATATATATATATATATATATATACTAGCTTTTAGTAAACCCGTGTATTACAAGGGATGAATAAATAAAATATTTAATGTAATTAATATTTATTAATTATAAAAAAATATTTTAAGAGAATATATTATTGAAATTACGTGTGAGTAAGTACTATAAGTAATAAAATAACGATGTCAATTTTTAAACTTTTTTCCTAAAAAAATTTAAACAATTTGTTTCAAAACAAACCGTAATAAAAATGTCATTTTTAAAAATTTTCTTATTATTACTCGTAATTTTAATTATGTTTTGTTTATAAAAAATTTAGCATCAATTTAAAATATTTTATATTTTTAAAAATATTTGATTTATTAGAAAAACGTCTTATTTATTTATGTAAAAATAACATTAATTATAAGATCTTTTTCTTAATTTATAAAAAAAACTATTTTTAATCTAAAAAAATATATAATATTATTAGTAATTTAGGTAATTATTTAATAGGAGAGAGAAGCGGGAAATTTTTTGTGAGAATGAATATGGTTTTGCCATGTGTCCCCCTAGTTACTCTTTTATTAGAGTAGATAGATATATATATATATATACACACATACATATATATGCATATTAAGAATATTTAAGAATAAGAGAATCAGGTCGAATGGAAAGCAAAGAAGTTACGTGTTGTTGTGTTGCATATTCGTTCACGTGACAATTGTCTCCTTTTCCACCGCATCCTTTAAACACAACACTCATGGCTCATGGCTCATGGCTCATGGCTCATGGCTCATGGCTCATGGCTCATGGCTCATGGCTCATGGCTCATGGCTCATGGCTGGCTTGCACATCATATATATCATCAATCCCTTAATTTTTACCCTCTTAATTCTGTTCCTTCTTATAATAAAAATACATAAATTAAGTCCGATAAATTGTTTACGTCTTTTATCTCATCATCTAGTAGCTTTTGCGGAAAATAACAACCGTGAAAGTTTGGTCAAAACTTTTCAATTGCACTTTTGAGTGGTTAAATTTTCTTAACAAATTTCTCGCCTCTTGTAAATTCATTTCAGCGAACCTCTTTTTAAGGTAAAACGTTTAAACCCTCTTATGACAGGTTAGTGTAAACTAGTTTTGGTGAGAATTAAAAGTATGTTCGAAGGATGAGTTACTCTTCTAAAAAAAAAGTTGAGCGTCGTAATTGCATATTAAAAATTGCTTAATTGCAATTAAAACCAATGAACAAGTTTTTGTTTTAACAAATAACATTGAACAAAAAAGAAGTCTCGATCTCGATCACAACTTTTGCCAATATTCTATTATCTTTCAATCTTCAATCTAAAATTTTAATGCAATCCATAATTTTAAATGTTCATGTAATTCTGCAAGGGACTTCCAACATGGCAGGGCAACGGAGGCGATACAGGGTCATGCAGTGGTAGACTGTAGTCCTGTAGGCAGCGTGGTGGAGGGCTTTGTGGTGGCTTACTATAAGTTTTGTAGGCAACACGATAGAGGATTGCCTGAAAGCAATGGACCGTAATCCTGTAGGGGGGCATGGCTAAGGGTCGTGTGATTGCGTGGAGCAGCAACATAGCTATTTGGATCCTTCATTTTCTTTTGTAGAGCCTTAGGGTTCTGGTTATTTTTTTCATTCTCCGCTGCGCCACCACAAAGACATACAAACCCTTTCTGTCGCCACTGAGTTTAAACCCTAGACAAGACAGTTTGCCACCATTGCCGCTGCCCTGCCCCACCTTTGTTTTTTGTTTCGTTTTTTCTCTACTTTCTAGTTCACGTTGAATAAAGCTTCATTATCGGTTGAAGATTCAAACCTAATATTCATATCTTGGTATATGCATTCTCTTGGTTAGTTCCTAAATTACATTAGCGGTCACTTCTTTTTCTTTTTCTTTTTTTGATTATCGGCGTTTTATCTGCATCAAGGACCACGGTCCACAACCACCAATCTCAAACTACGATTTGATTAAATAATTCTATTCTTTTTAGATATACGAATCTTATCTCTTGATTTGCAAATCCAAGAGACCACCACCTGACCGTAGTCACCGGCTTGGCTTTCTCTTCTCTTTATATATCTACACATCTTATCTCTTGATCTACGTATTCAAGAGAGCGTTGCCTACTAGCCTCGACAAATCACCAATGACTATGGTCGCTAGTTATTGACTTATCATTCCAAGAATTAAGAACCAATGAACTATCAAGCGAACTATGAATAACACAATTAATCAAAATATGGCTGACAACATCATGCACAATATTAGGTTGTTGGCAAAAGTTTGGATAGTCGAGTCGATCGACGCATGTTCATCTTATTATTATTGTTTTATATTTTTCTATTTCCTATCATAACGTCTGGTTACTTTCGATACGACTGCGGGGAATATTATATGTTAGGGTTTTTTAGTATAAGCCCACGATACTAGTTAGGTTTTTAGGGTTACTTGTTTTTTCTATACATTGTAACCTAACTATGATCACAAGTAACTTTAGAAACCTAATTATGTTTGTGAGCTCATACTAATAAACCCTAATATTTAAAACTATCATGTCTTGTTCTATTACACATAAGATTGAACATCAAAGAATCCACTTCTATTTGGGGCTAGTAAGTTCATCTCTTGTAGTACGTACCACAAGAGGCAAACATGAATAATGGTGAGACTTGTTTATCGAAATTTGATTCTTCTTATTTCTATTTTATCCTCATACTTACGGATACTCATACAAAAATTTTATACGTATTGAGTCTGTCCTCCCACTGATACAAAAATAGGAAAAATTTTTATGGGACCCATTACTTTTGACTTCCTTATATATTTATTCACACTCCACCAATGTTGTCGCCCCTTGTCAAATTTACACTTTATTACAGACTTAAACTCTCAAATTTATATTGTTTAACTTAACGCTCAGTACTATAGTTTGTAAAATGTCACTTTCACCCATTAGAGTTTTTGAAGTTTCAGGTTTAACTCATATACATTTTTATTTAAAAAATTTCTTACCTCTTATTTTAATGTGTGTCGCGTTATAAATTCAAGTTTGTTTACTTTTTAATGAAAATTTTGTTCGGAAAAAATATGAGTTAATATAATATGTTTTCGTACTTTTTTATGTACTTTTTGAGTTGGTCTACGTTTCAACATAAATTTTGTTTTGAAACGAGTTGGGTCTGATATAATACGTTTTAATCATTCGATACTATAATTGATGTAAATTTAATTCAGTAATAAGACGGGACGATTGTAGTATAAATTTTATCACGTCACGTACGGTCCCGCGTGGATGGGAACAAACAAGTTCTGTTATATTTATGTAGTATGTGTTAAATACATTTTATTGTAATATATATCACACAAATAATATTATATTATTATGACAACATAAAAAAAATCACTTTCATTAAAAATAAATAACTATTTCACATAAATATTTTTCGAAGTATTAATATGCAATGTTAGATAGAACTAATTAATAGTTCCCAAAACACACATCTTAAAATTTTATGCAACTTATGTATATTTAATTAATGAGTTAATTGCAAAAAAATCACATGTTTAAGTCTAATTTCATTTTAAGTCTTTAAGTTTGGAAAATTACAAGGTTGGTTAAAAATTTAATAAAAATGTAACAAAAAAGTTTCCTAACATTAATGGAGAGTTAACTTTCTTGTTAAATGTTTGAAAAATGACCAAATTACCCCTCTTTTAATATTATTTGAATAAAAAAAGAAGTAAATAAAGAACAAATAGTAGAGCCAATATTACGACTAACTCACCACCTCCTCAATCATCTTCAAATAACAATCCTGATGCCCGACTCACCCTGCTTTTCAGGCACCATTGTCGGACCACCACACCACATCACCAACTTCATCTTTCATGTTTACCACCCATCATCACCACCATGTGAACCCAACTTTCACCATCGTCATGTGAACGCATCTTTCACCACCAACTGTCACAACCACCCCTACCCTCGTTGCAAACCACTAGCTCTCGCCATCCAACTCTCTATCTTTCTCTTGTTTGTCTTCTTATCATTAGTTGATTCCTTGCAAACCCAAACCAACGGAATCATTTAAATCTAAAGTTCAAAGGGTAATGGTGACTGATTTAGGCGCGATTGGCGTTGTGGAGGAGCTTCAGGCAATGTAGTTATATTGATGGTGGTGGCCAAATGGGCTGTGTTGTTAGAGATGACAAGCGACGATGGTTGTATGGCTAGGTTGTTGTGTTGGAAATGACGAGCAACATTGGTGGTGTAGCGGTAGTGGTGGTGGTTTGTGGAAAACAAGAAACATGGGGTTAGGGGTTTGGTCAGTTGTAGTGGTGGGTCCCACCATATTATGTGTAATATTTTGATTTAGTAAGGTGTTTAGGAAGATTATTTTCGGTATTAAAATTTTTGTAGTAGAAAAGTTAACTCTCAATCTATGTTAAGGGCATTTTTATTAGTATTCACAAACCTTGGGATTAACCTTATAATTTCTCAAACTTAAGAGACTAAAATGAAATCAGGCCTAAGACATGGGCCTGGACCTTTCGAGTAATTACCCGATAATTAATAGGGTGTGCGATATTCGAATCGGGTTCGAAAAACTCAAAATTCAATTAAATTCGAAAATCACCAATTCAAAATTCGATTCGAATTTTCAAATTCGAATTCAATTCGGTTAGAATTTTTTTATCAAATTCAATTCGAACTTAGAAATTGTGATTTTCAAATTGATTTGATTCAAAATTCAAATTAAAAATATACATATATTGTAGTTATTTATTTTATATTTTATATAAATGATTTATGTATACATATATTTATTCAATTATAAGTTTAATACTTTAAATTTATGTTTCTGATTTTTTCGCATTCTTTTCTTCTTTAGTTATTATATATATATCGATAACGCGTTAACACTAATGTAACAAACACTTACACCATGATTATGTAGTGTAACTAACTTTTACACCGCGTTACACCACTAATGTAAAAATTTTATCTCCATCTTTTAAAATTTTTTCCCCTTTTTTAAAACCGTCTTAACTTTTTTGTATGATATTATTTTTTTATACAAATTACACCATTAAATAGATCATTTTAATATCTTTAATTTGAGTATAGTCTTGCTAAATTTTTTTAAAAAAAAAATTAACGTTCATTGTGGACCACTAGTTTTGTTAACTGGTTATCACAATAAACAAGGGTTAACATTCGTTCTCTATCCTATATATATATATATATATAGGGGAGAGTTCCTGAGAAAACCAATAGTTATGTGAAATCAAAGAAAACCACGAAAACAACAACATAATTCATAACTTTTTTGTTATTTTAATTGTTAAAATGTTATTTAAATATTTGGTACATATATATTGAGAATACACACGAGAATGAAGAGTCTTATGTATACGTAACCTATATGTGACGTATATGTAAAATCATGCTATGGTGTTCATTTGATTCATACCTTTTTTATATATACTCACACATATATATAAAGGATAATGATAAAAAAATTTATAAATTATGTGATCGGTTTCATTGGTTTTCTCTAGTTATCTTATAACTTTGTGGTTTTCTTAGTATCTCTCCTCTCTCTCTCTCTCTCTCTATATATATATATATATATATATATATATATATATATATATATATATATATATATATATATATATTAAAGGTTATTAGTTTTGGAAATAAAAAGTAAAAGTTTTGTTTAGTGAATTCGAATCAATCGAATTCGACAATCAAATTCGAATCACATCGAATTCGAACGTGGTTTTGAATTTGAATTTGAATTTGAATTTGAATTCGAATTGAATTCTTCAAATCTAATTCGAATCGAATTCAAATCTAGTTTCAATAAATAAAATTTCGAATAGTTCAACTCGATCAATTCGAAATTCGGTTCCTTAAACACCCCTAGTTACAAGTTTAATATGTGACAAAAAAAAATAAACAAATGTAATAGAGGATATAGAATATATTAATGTGAGAAACAACTTGTCATATACCCCGTAAGAAGGGGTAAGGGGAAAGATTCTCATCCTCTATTCTATTAGCTACCTACGTAATCAAATGAATGAAGCCAAAACAATTTATTATCAAACGTTATGTGGTGTTCCATTGCACACACAAATGTCACTATGTATATATCTATTTATTTCATACCTAGCTAGCATTAACTGCTTCTCTATTCGCAAATCTTCAATTGCATGCACAAATGTTGTTGGAACATTTATTGCTTTTGGGTAAACGATAGATCCGGCACCCTCTAATTAAACTTTTACCCAAGCTAAACTTAGACCTAGAACTTTCATGTCGGGTTAAAGCTGTGGTAACTAGAATTTACTTGCTGCCTAATGTCATGGGTTATCTTTTGAGGCCAATATATTGTTCCTACTTATGTATTGACATGGGTCATTCGTTTTGTCCTGCCATAAACTCATTAGGGGATGACCACATCTCCCTGCAATTGTTATGCATGTTGTGCAATAATCAAATTGTACGGATTTTTTTAATTGCTAAGTCTCTTCGAAATTAAAATACAAGAGCAATCAAGAGTTTAAGTACAAATTATGATTTAAATAGATACAATCCTTAAAATAAAAAGTCCATCCATTATTCATAATTAGTTTCTATCTCATTGATCAACTTTGTATTTTGTACGTATTTATTAACTTGTTTGAAAAACTTCAAGATAATATACCAAAATGTCATTTGACTATTTAAGTATCTTTTTATTAAGGGTTAATGGATTTAAATACTCCCAACTATTGGGAATTGGCCGCTGCCACCCCCAAGTATCATTTTAGCGAATATAACTCACAAGCAAACACTTCGGTGTCTGTATCTCTCGTTGTTTGTCAGAACCCTAACGACGTTAACTTTCTGATGATGTGGCACGCATATGTGTACAGGTCTCACTTGTGTGGCAGCTGACGTGGTTAAGGCTGTGGTTCACGTCGTTAGGGTTCTGACAATAACGAGTGTTACAGACACCGAAGTGTTTACTTGGGAGTTATATTCGCCAAAATGATACTTGGGGGTGGCAGCGGCCAATTCCCAATAATTGGGAGTATTTAAATCTATTAACCCTTTTATTAAACTCATCCCATATATGTCGCCTTACTAATTGTCAGGGACTAGTTATCACCAATAGAGACGACATAAGTCGTTGGTACAAGTCACAACTATAGAGACTACATATCGTCACTATAAGGCTAACTAGAAAATTAACTATTCAATACCTATGTCGTCATCACTACTAACCCTAAAACCATACTCACTATATATAGTTCTTTATCCTTTTAGTGTATGTCTTATTAGTAAAGTTACTTCAAATAATTCGTAAGAACACACTAACAGATTATTTTTAACACTTACTTTATCCTATTTTCTGGTCAGATATATATATCCATTATCTTTCCAAATATTTCTTTACTTTACATAATGAACTAAATTCTTTTGAACTTTTACGTTTCAAAAATAAAAAAATGGTTAAAAACAAAGGCACATGTTAAAAGAATTGGAATTTCTTAAGAATAATATGCTGGTGTGAAACTATTTAAACATGTATATAGCTATATAACATTGAAATTAGGTAAAAACATAAAGGTTTTTAAGTCTAAAAAGACTAGAAAATATTCTGGATTTGAAACGTTTCTTTTTCTAAATATTATCTCGCTTTGTCCGGTGCTTAGAATAAATTATGTCGCTTTGGAAATAATTTATGCATTACTAAATTGTTCATCTCAAATGTTTTAGAAGAAAAAGGCAATCTAACCCAATCTGCTTTTAAAACTAATTATATTTGAGTACGATTATTATTATTGTAGCTATGTAAGTATTAAATAATTATATACTTAAGTACTTAAATAAAATAATAGTTAATTTAAATATTATTTAGTTATAAAAATATAACTAGTAAATATAACTTTAAATGTTAATTTAAATTATTGTAAATAAAATAATAATAGCTCTAATAATTTAAATATATCATATAAACTAAATAATATAATATTTAGCTGAAGTTTATTAAATAAGGAGAACTTACAAATTATTGCATATAACACTTGGATCTTATGCATAAAAATGAATACTATGCGTCTTATTATGAAGAAAAAGTTAAAATTCTATCATTTTCAAATGATTTATATAAATTAAAATTCTAACAAGATTTCTTATGTATATTACTATATAAAACATTTATTTGGGACACAAGTGTAATTTTACACAAACTTTAAGACACCTAATATAATTTTTTAAACATTTGCTATAAGTACTCCATGCAATCATTCTTGTTTTGCCCCATATTTAATAATTTTTTTTTTAAATAATACATTGATTAATATATATTCTTAATACATTATTTAATATGTTTAAAAAAATACATTAGTTAATAATCTGATATTTAATTCACTATATTAAATATTATATTATTATTGTAATTAAAATTAAAATTAAAATTTATAAATAAGTATTATTTTATTTGAATACTTGTAAATATTTTTATAATAATAATAATAATAATAATAATAATAATAATAATAATAATAGTATTAGTAATAATATAATAATAATAAATAATAATAATAATAATAATAATAATAATAATAATAATAATAATAATAATACAGTCTATCATTAGTTAATAATCTGATATTTAATTCACTATATTAAATATTATATTATTATTGTAATTAAAATTAAAATTAAAATTTATAAATAAGTATTATTTTATTTGAATACTTGTAAATATTTTTTATAATAATAATAATAATAATAATAATAATAATAATAATAATAATAATAATATTAGTAATAATAATAATAATAATAATAATAATAATAATAATAATAATAATAATAATAATAATAATAATAATACAGTCTATTATTATATTATTATTATTATTATTATTATTATTATTATTATTATTATACCCAACTATTATTAGTGTTTAAGACAAGTCGGAGAAAAAACTTCGTGACACGTGCCACATCTTGTAGGTCAACTCACCATATATACTTCCTTATAAAGTATCCTTTGACTATATTTTTAAAAACTTAGTAGGAAAATTTTAAGGTATTTAGTATTTTAGTATTTATGACTAAATTTTGTTATTTAGTAACATATTATTTAAATCAAAAGATTAAATATAAATATCAATAAAGTATCAAATAAATGTTTTTTTCTAATTTAAAATTAAAATTATATAGTTTATGTATTTTATTTTTATTTTTATCATATATGAATTTAGTATTTCTAAATATTTTAAGATAATAGATGTTTATGTTTTAAAATAATTTTTAAGTTTTTAATAAATGATGATATTTTAAAAAACAAATCTTTCATAAATAGTTTTTACTTCATAAATTATTATTAGGATTTTTGATTGATATAAAGGTGGTTAAAGAAATGAATGAATGGTGTAAATAAAGAAAAAGTTAGATTAAAGTTTGTTAGTCATTTTAACTTGTTATTTTTTGTATTTATAATTAGTATGTAAATTTGTTATTATATATTGTATAGACTATAGTTTAAAATAGAAATTATATATATAAAATACGATACCTAAAATACAATTTAAAAAATATGTCAATTAATAGAGTATTTAAAAACTATATCTATTAATTTACAAACGAAGTATTTAAAAATTTAAAATAGTGTTTAGGAAATAAAACTGTTAAATTATTTTTGAAATAAACAATTTCATGGTTGTTTATTTATAAGTTAAAAAAATTAATAACTCTAAGATCTATGATTAAGAAGTAAAACTAAATCATTTTTGCATCAAAATAATTTATTCTGTCATATCCAAAACTTAAAAAATATATTAGTTTTTAGATAACCCAATTAGTAGTTATAATTTGAATGCATAACTTGTAAAAATAAGCATAAAACCTAAAAAGTGCAAGTTTAACAAAACCATCAACCTTGTGGAGTTTGGCAAAGGCATGTTTATTTTTTTCTTTTTATTTTTAATTGTTTAATTATATATATGTATATATGCATTGAACGAGTAGAGATCGTACTCCATCGCGAAGCACGAGTTACCAACTAGTTAGTTAATAATATCTTTGATAAAGTGTCTAATGCTATATAAATGGTACATTCATTATTTATTACCATTGCCTACTATTCTTAACATCAACTCTAGGCTTTTAGCTTTCACTTCTTCTTGGTTAGCCCGTGGGCCTGAGGTCAATATAAAGCCTTTAATGAGTAGAACATATGGCATGCTATTATCTCTAACTAGAGGTGCACACAAAAACCAGGTCTCCGACTCGACCTAATAACCCAACCTAGAACCGAACCGGGTTCAACCTTGTATACTCTAAACTCGGGTCCAGCTTGATTAAACCTGACTGTTCGAGACCTATTTTCTCTTGTGGAGCCTCAAACCGGGTTCAACCCGATTTTTCGAGAACCCGGCCCGATGCCAACCTGGTTTAATCCAGTTCCAAACCGGTTCGGACCATTTTTTAACAAAATAGCTGTTAAAAACGGCTTTGTGACTGCTGGGGGGGGGGGTTGTGACTGTATTTTTACCTTATTACCATTATATGATAATATAAATAGTTTGTGGATGTAATGGTTTAATCACAATACTCAAATACTCTAAAACGTACTCGAAAACGCAAAAACACTCTCTCATACAAGTTATCTTCTCTATACCCTTTACTTTCTAGTCTCTTATCTCTTTTGATATGACTTCCAAATCATTTGTACTAACCAGTGCATCCTCAAGCGAAGCTACCGCTGTAAGGATTCTAACAACAACGAGAAACAAAGAGCTTGGTGCAATTTTGACTTATGCGATATGTCGAATGGTGAAAACAAAGCTTGATACAAGGCTTGTGGTTTGTTTTTCTAATCGGATTCAAACTCAACTTGGAGAAATCATATAAGACAATATTGCAAGTCGTTGATTGTTTAAAATATTAGAAACAAGCAAACTATTCAACGGCGTTACACTCATGTAAGTCACACTACCCTTAGACGTGATTGTTTAAATTATTAGAAACAAGCAAAAAATGATTTAAAGTTATTCTTTGAAAATTTAGAAATCGATTTGAACTTAACTACTTATGCTTGGGCCGCCCCACACGGTTTATTGGAATCGTACCTTTGTATCACCGCTCATTGGATAAATCCAAGTACGTGGTAAATGATGAAACATACGATTGTGTTTGAATTATTTGGATATCCGCATACTTGTAAATCTTATTTCATATATAGAAAACAAAATTTTCTCAATGTCATTTGATAACATCTCAAACAACACAACCACCTTTGAATTATAAAACTTAATATATAAACTGATTAGTGACGGTGTATTTTCTCATTCAAAATGTGTTGTATATATTATTAATTTAATTGTGCAAGATGGCCTTGGGGTTCGGCAAGTTGATGAATTCAAACTTCTTTTAAAAGTACGTTACGTAACATTTTTAAAACTAATAGAAAAATATTTGTACATTATAGGAAAATGTGCTTGGATACGATTCCATTTGTTTAGGATCAAATTAAGATGTACAAACTAGATGGAATTTAACTTCAAAAATGTTTCATAGTGCTTTGCAATAAAAAGAAACTCTTTATATATTTCATGATAGTCTTGCGACACGTGGTCAGGTTGTTCCGTTTCCCTTAGATGGTTCAGAATGCATTTAAGTTTTAAGTCAGTTTTTAGAGGTCTTTAAAAACACAGCTACAAAATTCAGGGGTTTTATAATCCGACGAGTTCTCTAATCCTTAATCACCTGTATTTAATGACAAATAAATTAAATGAATTTGAATAAAGAAACATGCTTTCAACAATGGTGGCACTTATGAAAAAAGTTTAAAAATTATTTTTCCGAACTACTCCCTGTTTTTACGTGTTCTACCGTACTAAACCCGTGTTTAAACGTTACGAGTGATGGAAACCTTAATTGACGAAATAACTTATAATTTAGATTTACATGATGAAAACCCATTTCTTGCAGTTAATACAAAAGAGCAATTTAATAATTGTATTAATGTATGTTTGATGTTAATCTTGTAAACTATGGTATAACATCAAACATCCAGCTCTCAACAAACGCATCAGATTTGAGTTTGTCTGCCTCAAGTAGAAACATGCTGCTTAATTTATAAATCGTTAATGGATTTAAATACTCTCAACTATTGGGAATTGGCTGCTGTCACCCCCAAGTATCATTTTGACGAATATAACTCCCAAGTAAATATTTCGGTGTCTGTATCACCCGCCGTTTGCCAAAACCCTAACAAATGATATAATATATATGACACAATAAACATATATGACACACTAAGCTGATTTATTTGACACAATGATCAAAATAAATCAGCTCATTTGTTAGGGTTTTGACAAACGGCGAGTGATACAGACACCGAAGTGTTTACTTGGGAGTTATATTCGCCAAAATGATACTTGGGGGTGACAGCGGCCAATTCCCAATAGTTGGGAGTATTTAAATCCATTAACCCAATTATAAAATACTTTAAGAAATGTAAACACTAAATAACAAATGGGTAATAACCCAAGTAGCAAGCTCGGGAGGTCTACTGGAACTGATTTTTTTATCTACTGTGACTCCTAAAGATTTGTAATGTTTGATATTTTGGCCTGGTGAAAAGGAAAGGAATTACAATTTTCAATTCTCGCTACTATGGCTCGTGATTTACTAAACGTCTAAGCTTTCATGGTATCTTCGAAATCTAAATTTTCTGTTAGTGGCAGGGTGTTATGAATAAAGAGGTGTTATCAATAAGGAGAACAATGCTAACCCCAATAGCGATAAAGATGTGCTTGGATGCGGCGGAAGGAAGGCAAGATAAATCAAACCTTTAAGACAAAATATCAATGGAAGAAGAAATACACGAACCATAACGACGAAGACGCATAATTTTGAAAAATCATTTGTAGTCGCAAGATTTATGTTTTCTTATTTTATTTTGTTTAAGGTTGTTTCAAAACAGGTTTGTTCATTTTTTATCTCTCAAAGATAATATTGGTTTATAAGTTTCCTTCGATAACAAACACTACAAGAAAACAACCTATCAATAGGTGTTCAACGAGTTGAATTTCGGATTCGAATTAGATTCGAAGGATTCGATTTATATTCGAATTAGAATTCGGAACCAAGTTCGAATTCGATTCAATTCAAATTGGATTGTCTAATTGAAAACAACTAATACCTCTAATATATAAAACAACTAAGGAAGAAATCATGGTATGAAAATTAGAAATATAAAGTTAAAGTATTATAAATATAAATTAAATAAATATATATCTTATTATAAGTATATAAAATAAATATATTATATGTATATATAAGATTATATGAATATTTTTAATTCAAATTTTGAATCCAATCGAATAAAAAATCTTAAATTTGAAATTCGTTTGACTTCAATAAAATACTTTGAATTCGATTCGAATTTAAATTTCAAATTGGCGATTTCTGAATCGAATCAAATCGAACTTATCACCTACAAAATATTTCCGACGGAAACTGTCCTATTAAGATTTCTAATAGAACTCTCATAAATTTCATCGTAAAATAACTATTTTATATTTCTTTTACAGAAATAACACCCGTCGGAAATCCATCACAAACTCGCCAATGACTATGAATCCGTTGGTAAATAAGAATCCATAATTTATACCGACAACTTGATTGTGTAGCGATAATTTAATTTTTATGATATTTAAATACGTGATTTTATATTCTTATTGTTACAAAACAAGTTTACGTTGTTTACGTTATGTTCTACATGTGTTTGAAGTTAAAAGGAACATATTTGAAAGTCAAAGGAAGTCAAAAGATTAAGTTTAAGGACTAAAAATATAAATAATAAAAGTTATGAAGAATGAGAAAAAAATCAGCCAACCGACGTATGATATATGACACCCCGTGTTTTTAGATTAACGTTGTAAACTCAGCTCCGGTTATTTTAAGTATTCATCATATTTTATTTGATAAAAGTTGTTGAATCATTAAGTTAATTTAATAACTTTGGGGTGGAGTTGTAAATAACCGAACGAGAGACACTAAATGCAAATTAACAAAAATTACTAACCCTTATTAATATACCCAAACACCCACCCCCACCCGCCTTATTCTCTCTCTCTCCCGGCTCTCGTCTAGGTTAGTCTTTTCATTATGTTTTGTTGATTGTTACAGTTTTCGCGTTAGGATTATATGCTCGTATTTGAATTAAACTTGTTTATAATGCTAGTATGTGCGGTTTTGGTGCTTATGCTAAGTGTATTTGATTGCGGTGGTTTTGGGTTTGGAATCGTGTGTGTGGTGATCGCGAGGATTCTAGGGTTTGGAACCATGGGTTGGGTGGTGATCCGATGGTGTGTGTTGGTGTTGGTATGTGATCGTGGGGTTCGCTAGGGTTTAACTCACATGGGTGATGTGTGTGTGTGTGTTGTGACTGTGTGTTGCATGGATGTGTGTTGTTGAGATCTGTTCGGGTGTCTCTGTGTGTTGCGTGATATGTGTTCGGGTGTGGGTGTGTGTTTCCGATTCTGTGTATGTGTGTGCGTGTGCGTGCAATGGGTGTGTGATCATGTGCATGTGCATGTGCGTGTTGTGTGTTATGATGTGTGATCGTATGTATGTGTGCATGTCGGAATATGATGTGGAGGTTTGAATATATATATATATTTATATATTTATATTACATATATTTACATATATTCATGAGTGTAGTATATGTATATAAGTTTACATTATGGATGTGCATGATTGTAGTCATGGTCTGCATTGATATAAATATACATGATTACATAATTAATTATATAAACATGTTATTAATAGGTATAAGTGTTCTATGTTATAATGGTGGGCTTAGGTTTGCATGGGTGCGTATGAATATGTATGTTCAAGGGTAATTAATGCATGATATTTAATTGTTCATGGGTATGTTGTATGTGACTTTTGATATGCGTGCATGGGGTTATCTGGGCGTAAGTGTAGTCGGGATCGTGAAACTGTACAAACCGATGTTAAGATGGAGCTATAATCTAAAAAAATACATAAATTCCAGGTTGTTGGGAAACCTAAAATTTCATTAATTGCTATGATTGTAACTATGCAACCAAGGTGAGTTCTACAATACCTTCTATTATGCTCTTTTCGAGAAGAGAACATGCTTTAATACACCTTTCTTAGATTCAGTAAAACTGTAATATCATCATATGTACTAGTGTTGTTACCAATTAAGTCCTCACTTTCGGATCATTATTTTAGTGAATACTAGCGAGTTAATTTCTATGTAGTACTACTAAGTTTGACAAATATCACCCGGGTTAATCGTGCTAGCATGACTGGAGGTCGAACGGGTGTAAATTGACCAAATTACTTTTGCCATGATTTTGTAAACATGGCCGAGACATTCATAAATATACATTGTCAGCTTCAGATTTACTTCATACATGTAGTAATATGAATTGTAGACTAGCTATCTGCATGGATTTACTTTATTTACTATTTCTGTTTACTAAACTGATTTACCTGTTTTACAAACCTGTGCACTCACTAACGCTGTGTTGACAATTTAGCATGTTTTCTCAAGTCAATAATCATAATTGCACGGATTAGGAGCATCTCACCAGGTCACATGCATTGAAATACTTTGGAACAATCAATTGTATTTTCAATACTTAAACTCTAGTTTTGGGGCGCGTGTTCTTGTGCAATACTATTTTTGGGTTTGTTTTATAAATTCGCTTTCATATTTTTCAACTAGTGACATTTGATTCATGATGTTATTGTTAATAGATTAAATTGAATTCTAAACTTTTGTTTAAATTGTGTCGTTTGATGTAACTAATGACTTCGGTACTCGTTTGTCACATGCCTGACGGTAAACCTAGTCCGCCAAAATTAAGGGTGTGACAGATTGATATCAGAGCCATTGGTTATCGTGAACTAAGTTTGCATTTCATTTGTATTGTATTTTAGACTATAATCAGTTTGCATTAGTTGCATAAACATAGAAACTATTGAGATTCATTACATAGGGCTTATTCCTTTGAGCGTATGACTACAGGATGGCATCATCATCTTTTCCTTGTAAATATCAATGAAAATTACTTTTTCGTCCTCGTTCCTAATCTTCACCTTCCTTCCTCCTGTGTAAGTGGCCTATGATTTCTAAGAGCCATGATGAGATTGACTACGATCAGCCTTTTACCCTTATTTTCCATCCTCCTACTCATGACGGGATGTAATATCCTAACTATCTAAGCTAAAGTCCTAGATGATTAATTGGGAGAATGTTCCACCTCCTGCTAATAGCGCTTCTCGAGCGAGGACTGCCTTTACCCTACCCTCTCTTGCTACTTTACCGCCCTTCCTTGCACTGTAGAGCATGCAATAACCACGCTCGTGGCCACCCTGGACACCGAAAGGCGACTCATACTGCTTGAAGACAATGCTAACCTTAGACGATCAACAATGAGCTGCTAAGAGGATTGCAACATGTGAAGGAAGAGAAAAGGAGGCTATCGATAGTCATAACGCTTTGGCAAATGGCGTTGTGGAGTTTTTAGAGCACGTAGATGAGCATGATATAACCATGATGATAGCCAACTTGAGAGTTGCAGAGGTTGAAGCACAAGTGAATGCGATGAATGTAGTGGAGCCTAAACAAGAAGAGGACCCGATAGAGGTACCATAGAAGGAGCATGAAGGCAACGCTGGATCAGTTATATCTCATTGAGACCATTTCCTTTATTCCCATCTAACTGAAACATTCAAATTTTGACGTTTGGTTTGATTTATTATTGACGGACTTACAATTTATTTTATCAAAACAACAATATTATAATTCGTCGGAAAATCGTTAAAATTTTGGTGTTTGTAGGAAAGCTATAAAAAATATTAGGTCAAAACCATTTCATATTGCCCCAATTTTCATTTTTCAAATCGTTTTCTAGTCCTCCACTTCCCTATCTCACAACCATCATTGGCGAATCAGTGCTAACACTGGAGCCTGTGCCATTTTTTTAACTCTTGAAACATGTAAACTTGACTATTGCTCCAGTCAGACTTAACATCTTTCCTTGTTAGCGACACCTTTGTACAATTAGCCGTCATTGCCAATCTCACTACTTCACCGCGTACTGTCTCCCTCTATGTCATATAATATCCCGATTAGGTTAATTTTACTATTTGTATGTTGGATACATTTTCTAGTTTCATAGTTGTGATCAACTAATTACCTTGCTGTGAACATAACAAGTTCTTCAATTTGTTCCTTGTAGATATAAATTTGTGAAAGAAACTATGTTGACATCACACGTGTTGAGCTATTGCTAATAAAATTGAACGAGGGTGCCGTAAATGGTTGAACTTATTGTTTAGGTAATTAACGTATTGATTAGTTCATGTAAAATTAGAAATGATTTATCTTTCTATCTTTTTGTTGAATTTAACATATTTAATTTGTTAATTGTGTAATCGCAGTGATGATTTTTCTAAATTTTTGGCCAGCTAGTGTAAATTTTTATATAAATATCAAGTTCGCCCCCCCTAAAAAAAATTAATTTCGCCTCCGCCCCCCCTACGATATAGTTCAAGCTCCGCCGCTGTAAACAACCTCTTAAATTTGTGAGGGACCGTATGTCTTCTACCAATTTGAGGTCATCCAAGCTAGGGATATCTAAGAAGCAAGCGAGCATGCAAGGAGACAATGCATTAAAGAAGCAGGGAAAGACCATAAAGGTTAATAGGCCGTTTACGAGCCGAACCAAGTTGAGCCAGGGCAAGCTCAAACTCGGCTCTGATTTAAATCGAGTAAGCTCGCCTTCGTTCGGTTTTAAAACCGAGCTGAAAATCTGGGCTCGAGTTGGCTCAGTTTTAAACCGAGCTGGTTCAGCTCGGCTCGGTTCGTTTGGCTCGGTTTTATTTCATAAACACATTTAAAAAATCAAATGCAAAATAAATTCAACATACTACATAACTTATAACCGATTTATATATATCAAGCCGAGGTTAGCTCGTTTTCAAACCGAGCCGGCTCGGTTCGGTTCAGTTTAAAACCGAGCCATTTCGAGCGAGCTTTTTTCGAGCTTTTTCTGAGCAAGCTCAGAGCCACGAGCTATTTGTACGGCCCTAAAGGTTAAGAGCTCGGATGAGTCACAGGAAAGGATGTAGTTGATGCTTAATCGGTTTTAACTGAAGTTTAAAAATTATTTATGGTATTTGTTTGGGTTTTGACTATTTTAGTTTCATTAGTTTGTTTTCACTAGTTTTGTTTTCACTAAATTTGATTTGGGCTATTTGGTTTTGTTCGAAATGTTCGTGGTATAAAAATTAGTTGATAACATAATAACAACGATAAAATAAATAATAATAAAAAAATAATAAAGATAATTACTAATTAACCATAATAACTGTTTATTGTTATAAACAAGAGAGAAAGAAGATATGGGAAACTAATTCATTTCATTCTCTGATACTATCCTATACTACATATATATAAATAAGAGTTGATTTCAGTTTTACTCCCTAAGGTTTAACTAAAGTAATCATTTTCCTTCAAAAGATTAAAAACATCAATTTACCTCCAAAAGTTTCATATGTTGTTTCAATTTCACTCCAAATGTTTCATTATTTTGGATAAAATTAAAACAATTAATGAAACTTTTGGATTAAAATTGAAACAATTTATGAAACTTTTGGAGGTAAATTGATGAATTTAATCTTTTGGAGGAAAATAGTTATTTTCAACAAACCTCAAAGAGTAAAATTGAATTTAACTCTATAAACAAAGAAGGAATCGAAACCGACTATACAATAAAATGATTTAATCCTCATAATGGAAGTATAATGTCTGTCATAAATATGATGTTTTATATTATACACTATCAACATTATATGGCTGGATAATATTGGTTCAGTTCTTTAATACCGATAATAACTGATACTACGGGTTCACGTATGCTGTATCGTTAAAGTCTTACTAAGAAAAACCTTATGGATAAAATTTGGTTAAGAAAAAATAGTACAACATGTATAATTCTCCCCATTCAATTTAACATATATATTTCATCAGTGCAATTGACAAAAATTAGTGAAGAAAAAAAAAGTACAGCATGTATAATACTCTCTTCTTAATTTAACATATATATTTTATCGATGCAGTTATTCTTCTATGATACCGGTTTCCTTGATCTTTGATCCAGTCTTCTTTAATTTATGTGATTCATGTGACACTGTCTTCATATAGTGTAATTGGACTTTTTTGATCGTCATGAACTTGTCGTGTTTTTTAAATCAAACTCTTTGCTGGCCTTTTAGATCATTTCTTATTAATTTTGTCTTTGTTTTTTTATGTATTACATAAATTTATTGTTCATTTATCATTGTATTTTACATATTAGAAATATACAAAAATGTTATTTCACCAATATGTTTTACAAAATCTATCATTAAAAACACACATTGACGTTTAGGAAAACACAAAGAGGAACATAAAAAAACAATGATTTATTTACCATTATGTTTGACACTAAATAATTTTATGTTATCTTATATTGTTTTTAATTTATTAGATAAATTAGTTGTTATTTTTATCATTGTATTTTACACAATGGTGTTCAAGAAAACATAATTAATGGCAAGCATGAATCACAATGAGTTATAAAATGTAATTTTTTTATTTTTGAATATAATAATATTGTACTCATAAAAAAATGTTTGTTTAATGGTATAATTTTATAAAAAAAAGTTATATATAAAAGTTATGAATGTTTAGAAAATTTGAAGAAACTTAAAATAAAAAATAAAAAAAGTGGCCTCGTTGTAATTTTATTACCTCGTCCCAGCATTGTAAATAAATTTTCAATGCTTAGTCCCAACGTGCGGGCAAATTAAAACCAAATATCATTTTCATAGAATGAAAGAAGCTCATATAACGATGAGCATATTTTAATCCTAATAAAATAGTTATTTAATAAAGTTTTATTTCGATCTTTCCTTCTTAAACATAAACACTAGTATAATGATGAGCTTAGAGTAGTTGACTAAACAAGTAAAGAGGGTTACATTTAGACGTAGTATGTAAAGCAATTGTAGCTGCTATCTATCAAACTAATAGACTTATTAGGTTACATATTTTAAAGTAATTGGATGGATCATAATATATAGCGCATTAAGTATACACTAAAATATAGTTTAGACTAATTACACTTTGGATTCTTAGACTTAAGACGAGAGGGATTAATATTATAATTTACCACCTTAATCATGATCATCTTTGTGTTGCTGTAAATCTTAAACTCCAAGAAAGTCCTCATTGTGATGAACTTGATTCTTGTGTGTGCTTTTGCTAGTATGTTCGCCCTCTGAAGTTCACCATTTATATGCTCTGCACGGATGTGCTCAGTTTCCACGTATTCCTTGCTGGAATGATAGCGTATGTCTATGTGTTTGCTTCTCCCATGAAAGACTGGATTCTTCATGAGTGCTATAGCGGAACTATTGCCCACCCTTGGTGTAATCTTTTCTTCTTTCTAACTTGTAATCTCACTAAGTAGTCTCTTTAACCATAATGCTTGACTAGCTGTTGTAGTACTTGCCATGAATTCTAATTCACATGATGATAATGCTACCGTCTACTGCTTTTGTGTAATCTAAGTTATAGGAGATTCACCAAAATAGAATACTAACCCAGTAGTTCCTTTTCTTTTATCTGTGTTAACACCATAACTACTATCACTATAACTTATGATCTTGCAACCACCTTCTTTCTTGTAGATAATTCCATACTCCTTAGTTCCTTTGATATAGAGTAACACTTGCTTTATTGCCTACAAGTTTTGTTCCCATGGTTCTTGCATGAAACTACTAAGCAATCCGACTAAATAGCTTAGATCTGGTCTTGCATGTAGTAGATACCTAAGACAACCAATCAGACTTCTATAATTTAGTTGTATCTATCGGATAGTTAACTTTGTTCTTGGGTCCATAGGAATCTTTGTTTCATTGCTGCTCATTATATCCGCATCCTTTAGGATCTTTTTATGTATCCTGTTTGTCTCATCCCTTCCTTGGGTGACTTCTATCCCAAGATAATATGCCAGCAATACTAGATTGCTTGTTTCGAATTTCTTCTCCATTTTGGATTTGAAATAATCTATCTTCTTCTTTGAACATCCTGTGACGACTCCAAATAGCAATGTAGAGATCTTATTATTTCTTGTATATACAGCTTGTTCTAAAGTGCATTTTTTGAAATGAAGTGACTTCAGGGTTTGATCTAGCTTTATATTCCAAGCTCTTGGTGCATGCCTTAGTCCATATAATGCATGTGAGAGTCTATAGACCTTTCTTTCATCTCCTAGCTTTACGAATCCTTCTGGTTGTGAGATGTAAACTTATTCCTTGAGTTCTCTGTGCAGAAATCTAGACTTGACATCCAAATGATGTACCTCCTAACCTTAATATGCTACTAAAAAAAAATGTATGTTTGTTAGTGTGTCAAACTTAATTATGACAAATCTTAAATCATAGTAGTTAAAACGGACATTTTTAAACTACTGAATGAAAAACGGTTATAACCACCAAATCATGGAGGCTAAAATCGTAATTTACTCTATTATGAATTTCATCCCTGAGTAATTTTTTTTAAATGAACAACGAATACTTTTAAGCCCGGTCACCCGGGTAAACCCAATGACGAAAGGCCACCCACACCCGCAAACACAGACAGCGCTAGTGACCCGGCCAGCCCACCAATCCAGGGGAAACCCACCACTCGAATGACCACTGTGATAAAACCCATAGCACACTTGAAGCATATTGCACCAAGTGATACTCGAACCCATAACTTCCACTTGAAGCATATTTCATCCCTGAGTAATTAATTAAGCTTCGCTAAAACTTCGTAGTAAAACTGGTCTGTTTCTTGAAAAAGTTTAAAGTTGGTGGCAGGATAATCATCCCTCGTCTCTCATCCATCAAAAGTCAAAATGTAGAAAGGGGATGAGTTGACCAATTCCAAAACCAACCAACCAACCAACTTAATTGTCACTGTCTACCAGCTGGATCTTATTTAGCTCCACAAATCTTGGCCTGTTATATAATATGCCACACTTTCAAGTTTTGTACTCTTGCAACCAAAAAAATTATAAAATAATATCACAGAATAGGAAACGAAGGTTTGAAAATACAACCATCATATGATCATAATGAGCAAGGACTACTTGAAACTTTTCACTTTTACAAAATCTTCTAGAATTTTAAGTTATGCATGCTAGCTCTAGAAAGGTGCCCAATTTTAACGGATGACAAACAGGGAAAGACAGCACTCTTCAGTTTTCTTACTAGTTGTTGTCTAGTTTACTTATTGTGTGCCTTCTTGTGCCGTAGACACTTCACCATTCGTCTTTGAAGGTGGAGGCTCCGAGCATGCCCTCAAGACAGCCTCATTCTAAATAAGATAACATACAAAAAATAACTTACAATCACTTCAAATACCTAATATGGTAAGGCTTCAACAATTAAACAAATAGATAAATAAACAATTTACTCATGCCCCAATTAAAAAATAAAAAGTTAGTTTACTCATGTGCAGTTGGGTGTAAAAAAATTAACAGAAGTTGTGTTTGATGAAAAATGGAAAAACAAAATATTCAAAGACAGACAAAAAAAGCCAAGTGGGAAAAACCAATGCATATTAACCACTAATCCAAAGTAAAAACTGATAGCGGTTACTTCTGTGCCAAAATCAGAATACAATTAGCTTCACCGCTACTGGTCTATAGAAGTTCTAAATTTGTAAAGCGGTTATCTCCATAAAAAACAAAACAGACAAGCAGCATGCAGTGGCGCATCTCATAAATTTCCAAAAATATCAATTTCGCCACCGACTAGAATTTAGTCTCTCGATACAAATTTATCCAAAAAAAAAAAAAAAAAAATTCGACATGTATATGAAAGGTGGCACGCCTCTGTTCCAGAAAAGAAAATACTGACCTGAACCGCTATTATCTCCTAGTTTGGTGGTTTATTTAGTTGCTATTTATCGTGCATGGAGATTTCATAGATTTATATTTTAAGTCTTTTTTCTATTCCTTTTAGTTATCTTTTCGCGAGAGATCATGTGTTAGTTGATGTCTCTTTTTTTGATGTTTAACTCGTATAAGTTTGTTTTTGGTGATGAATGAATTTGATTGTTAGTTTCCAGAACCTTCAGGTTTGAATATATTGTGAACGTAGGGATTTTTGAATCATTTCAATTCTGTTTTTGCATTGTTAGATACAAGAGCTATTGGTTTTTAAATGACTACTCGTGGAAGAGATCAACTTTCTATTTACAAAACCATTGATCAAGGCAATAATGGAGTCTATCCGACCCATGGGGTCTCAAGAACACGATGATAAGATCAAGATGAAGTGGATCCAACAAAGAATCCGAGACCTTGAACGAGATCATAACATCAAGCAACAAATAATCCAAAACCTTGAACGAGATCATAAGATCAAGCGGCTCTAACAAAGAATATAAAACTTGAGTTCTAACAAGAGATGCGTGGGAAGGAAACCGAGTAGAGTAATGTCGTCCGGGACAAAGGTGACCATGGAGAGGAGCATTCTTCCGGCCATCCCCACCCTGGATTCAAACCAGTTCATGAAAACGGATTTGTTCAGGCGTGTTTTTGGAAGACAAGCCCAGATTGGATGAGGACAAAATTAAACGTGATAAGGAAGAAAGTTTGTTTGTGCAAGAGGTTCTTAGCAGGGTTACTAATCAAGGAGACGAACAAGTGAAAGATAAAATTGATGCTAATCATGATGCTAGGCTTGAAGTGCAGGAATATTCAACAGTTTCTTTGGTGGTACAAAAAACTAGAGTTTTTTATGATAAAATCAGAGTTACAATTCTTAACAAGGGGAGATGAGATATAAGTTGGGCACATGATCTGGATCTTGTGATGGTGAATGCATTATCCAAGATACTTGAAGTAAATTGGTTTCTTCCTATATATCTGTGATCTATTAAATTTAAAGTAGGTTGGGAATAATATTTTTTATCCTAAATTCCTACGTGGTATCCAAGTTCTCAAGACTTGGGGACTAGTCTTTATCGAAAACAGAGAGGAGGTTTAGAGACACGACAACCCATACCGATCCAAAGCTGAGCGAAGCGAACTGATGAAAGCATGAAGCAGAAATATTAGAGAGGGTCAAATTGATAGAGAACAAGAAAAAATCTGATGTTCCAATCAACTTAAAGGGCTTTGCTTTGGAGGCAAGACTCAAGGATAAGTTTTTTTTTTTTTTTTTTTTTTTGATGACAGAGAGTATGATGCAGGAACATCAAACTTAATTTGATTGGAGATATTCAAGGTATGGCGACTTGTGCCATAACATCGAAAACCACGATGGGAGACTTTGTTGCTGGAGTCGAGAGAGATGGTTTAAGCCAAGAGGCTACGTGGGCGGCTATTTAATGAGGGTCAAATTCAAGTTATAGACCAAATGTTTTTAGTCTTCAAGCACATCAAAAAAGTGCAAGTCTAGAAAAATTAACAAAGGAGCCAATGGTCCGTTTAAAGTTCTCAAACGACTTAGGGATAATGTACTTAAGACTTGAGGATGAGTCAATAACGAGGAGAATGATGTCGGGAGAATGCTGACAGAATCAAGTTGAAGTCTAGAGTTAACCAATCCAACCAAAGCATTTGGATTAAAATATATTCTTCATAGTGTAGTTGTTTATTTTTCCTAGTTTCGTTAATCACAATATTATTTATGTTTTAATTAGCTTTATCTTTTGGAAAGTCGTTAATGTTAAGCTCTTTGTGGGCTTTGAAATTTTGTAGCGATTTGTTTGCTTGTGTTGAACTACATCATTCATGATGTCTAGTGAAAACACTAAATTGACGATGTAAAAAGGTTTATCTTACTAAGTCATAAAGTAGATAAAAAGATGCTTAATGTGCGTATGACAAAATAAACCCTAGAGGCCAAAATGTAAGGTCGAGTAGAAATTGATTGTTAGATTTGTGCATTAATAGGTCTATGCTGTTTGGAAACAAGTCATTTGCTAATGCTGTTAGTGATGCCCAGCTTAATAACGAAAGGTTTCATATCTAAAAGCTTAGTAAAAGTGATGCATAGATAGGATATTAGGGTTCATGAGGGGAGGGACCTGGGAGACTCTGTGAATACGCTTCTTGGCGTTGGCTTTGCGGGTGGTGGTGAGCTTGATTCGCTTCCACAGGAGACCTCCTGAATCGTGCTTCTTCACAATCTCCAGCACTCTCGTCCCCCAAAACCCCATCTTCAATCTCTCTCGACTCTCTACCCCCATGGCCATCGATATCTTTCCTTCTTTTTTAATTCAGCCCTAACGACCCGGGCTGGGCCGGGCTGGGCCGTTGAAAATGGTACACACGAAGTAAGCATTGTACATCACATCATGCACCCGTTTAGGTTGAAAATGTTTGGCTACTCTTTACATGTTTTGCGCCTAAAACAACCCACCCCTTAACTATTGTTTGTTGCTTTAGTACTTGGAAGTTTCTATTCAATAGCATGCGTAGTGTTTTCTAGCATCACAACAAAAGAAAATGCTCGTTACATGAGGCTAACATTGCATTCCAAAAAAAAAAAAAAGAAACCCACGTTCTAGTTGCTAGCCACTTTTATATCCGATGTTGTTCAAAAGACGATCTGTTGGTTTGTCTGAAGTTGGATACATGTCTAAATGTGAACATGTTGTTATTATGTTTTGTACCTTTTCGAGTTTAATGTTGCTAGATATTTTGTTTTCTTTAATGAAACCCTTTTTTTTTTTCATCTGCATGTGTAGTATAAAGATGTTAATCTAGTTACTAGGGCTATACTATGTTAGGAAGAACAGTGACAATAAGTCAATAAGTCCCTTTGTTTTGGAGAACAGATCGATTAACCAAGCTGCTGATCTAGACTTGTTGCTCATCGATCTTGTTATGGGGTGTGAGGTATGGGTGTGGTTCCTAGTGGTTCGGTTTCAACGACCATATTCACTATGCATCTGGTTATTGCGTTCTTACTATCCTTTTACCCTTACCCATGAAATCTCATCCTTTTTCCTTTGATTGATTGTAAAAGTGGTGATATGATTGTTTTGTAATCATATGGTTCTTTTGTGATGAGATCAGAGCAAGTTATGTTGGTTAAGGCCTTTAGTGCCTCATCGAAGATTGTTGCATTTATCTTTCATGTTTTGTCCAATAGTACTATAGAAATCCGATATATGTTTTTTTAAGAATGCTAGTCAAGTTTGTTTAATTTGTAGTAGAATTAGATGGCATTGACTTGCATGGATTTGGATTCGCTGTATGTGCCATCAGTTGCTTTGGGTATATCTTTTTATTACATTTCAGGACTGAGGTATTGATAGTGAATACTTGTCACTGTTATCAACAAAACACATGTTATGAAAGAGGAATAAAGGATAAAAATGGATTGTAGGCTCGCTCTGGGTTGGTCTTCTTTTCGATTCCTATAGCTACTACTTCCCACTCAAGCAAATCTATGTTATCTTCTGGCTTTCTCTTAAATAGGGGTAAAGTTGTAGTTTTTTGTCATCAACTAAAAGTAGTGAACTAAAGGTCAAAAGATATGTTCCTTTCGTTCCCATAACTAAATCTCCACACTCAAGAAATTCTCTATCGACTTCTAGGTCTTTTTTTAATAGTGGTAAATTAAGTTGTAGTTTTGTGTCATCACCTAAAATTAGTGAACAACACCTGAGCTCCCTAGGCCACGTGCAATTTTATCATCTAATAAACCATCTTCAAAAGGAGGATTCTCTACCCATTTGGTCACATTTAAAGGTTCCAATGTAATAATCAAGTCTTAGATCTAGCATCTACACTTTAAAAACATGTGGATAAATTCTAAAACTACATCCTAGTAAGGCACACACATCTAGTATATTGTCATGCTAATGATGGACTATATTATGATTTTTTTTATTAGTTGATATGATTTGCAATTAGGGTTTTTTTCAAGTGACAAATCATATGGCCCTTTATATTATGAAGTTAAGGGAGATAATATGTGCAATACAATGTGGGTGCATATATGTACATTGTCAAAAGACTATAGATATCGTATTTTTTTAAAAATTATCTTAGAATTGAAAAATTACAAGCATTTTGATATATTTTTCTAATAAATAGTACAACAGTTAAAGCGATTATTTATGGTTCTTTACAGATTTTTGGTTCTCAATTGAATGTGTGTATATATATATATATATGTGTGTGTATATTAAATTGTGATCTATTTTCTTTCAATTATTTTTGTAGTTCTATATACCAATTAACATTCCAAATAAACGTTGGTGTCTGGTTTGTGTTGATGTTCCTTGTTGGACTATAACCATTTATGATAGGTAATTTAATTATCTTTTTGAATAGATTAATATTTGTTTTAAATGATATTTATTACAATAACAAAAGTTTATTATTTTTACAGTCTTCCTAGACTATGTCCTAATGAAAGAGACAAACTTTGCGGCTATATTGATGTGATGTTCCCTTCTTCGCTGCTGTATAATGGATATGACTTGGGGTGACTTAAAGACATACACCATTTCAACATATCATACCCAAGCGTGTTCCGCGTCAGCAAGGTGTGATGAGAGATTGTGGTATAAGGCATGCATATTATTAGACCGTCTTACAAAAAGAGAAGAGTTGTATCACAAGAACCAAAATGCTATCGTAGTTGCAAAGGATTTTCATTGGAATTTGAGCACAAAACTAATTTATCATTAAAAATAGAATCAAACGAGCAAGATGAACTAGTATCGCATTCGTCTTCCCATGGGACGTTTTTTCGCCAGTTTAAATCATCTTTGTTTAGAACATCACTAGAGGCTAATAGGTCATTGGGCATATACTCCTCTTCCGGAAATAACTCCTCTCAAGGCAGATATTCCTCTTCCTAAAATACCCCCTCCAAAGGAAGATATTAGATATATACTTCTCTTTTGGTAATACCGCCTCCCATGGCACACACTTCTCTTCTAGTAATATCTCGTTCCACGACGGTGGATTGGTTCATTCATCAGCCATGGGAAGTGTTCCTCATCTTGTTATGGAATGATTTGTTGCTCAATATTAGATGAGATTAATTTGTTTATCATCGTCAAGAAGCCTTCTAAAATTGATGTTCAAACTTTTTTAAAATAACGAAATATTTTAAAATTGATGTTCAAGTTTGATATTTTAAATAAATTTATTATTTTAAAATAATAAATTTCTTTAAAAAGTTTGATAAAATTGGTTTTAAAATATCAAACCTTAAAAATTATAAAGAAACAAATATTTTTTAAACGATAAATTTCTTTAAAACCTTAATCAAGGTTTTATAAAATACGTAATAATATTTTTTTTAAATGATAAACTTCTTTAATACCTTAATAAAATTGACCACCTTGTAAATTCTTCTAATAAAGTTTATTTTAAAACCTTAATCAAGTTTACATTTTTTATACAAGAAACAAATAAAACCTTAATCAAGTTTACATTTTTTATACAAGGAACAAATAAAAGTTTAAGTTTGTCTATAAATTCAATCTCGTTATAGAATCACACAATATATTTAAACATTCCAAATGATGTATGTGTTTTGTTATAATTAATACTTCTGTCACCGCGAACTACACATTGGTCTGAACGGCGTGAACTTTGAATAGCATATTGGCTCTAATTAATGATTTGTGTTTGATTAGACATTAGATGAAGTGGATGTTCGAACGAAACAATGTCTAGTATTGAACAACCCATTTAACTAAAAGGATTATTGCATCATAAATTGTTAAAGATCGTAAACAGAATTAAATCAAGAAATTAACTTAGCGTTGTGATTAGATTTTAATATTTGAATTCCTTTACAATTTAATTCATATTTTTATGTATAATTCTTTTTAAAATTTAATTAGAAGAAAACTTCACATAATGGTAAATAAGTTTAAAAGTGTTACAATCAGGTCACTTATATTTTTATTTGTACCAATCAAGTCATTAATATTTTAATTTGTCCAATCATGTCACTAAAGTTTTCAGAGAGTTCCAATTAGTTCACTCATATTTTTTTAAAATTTTTTTTAAATAATTTGCAATTTTTTAAAATAATTTGTTTTTTATGAAATATTGTTATGTATTTTAAATATTTTATTTTAAAAAAAAATATTTTGTAATTTATAAATAACTTGATTGAAATAATCCTGGGACATTAGTGATCTAATTGAGATAAAAAGTTTTATAAATTAGAACAATTTTAAAACTTGATTACTATTTTACAAAGTTATTCTTTTAAACAATAAAGGCAAATTGGATTTTAATAATCCAAACTATTACCTATTGGCCGATAATAATCCACACTATCAATTTGGCCGGTAACACTCCCAACTTTCACTTTTATTACCAACAACAGTCCCAATGACATAGTTTTCAATTTTTTATGTTTGATTTGGACTCGATTCGGTTTGTAATAATAATTATGAATGAAATGAAAAAACATACAAGTTAAATTGAGACTAAAATAGATACAAATTAAGCGTAAAAAATTGAAAATTATGTCACTGGGACTGTTGTTGGTTATAAAAGTGAAAGTTGGGAGTGTTACCGGCCAAATTAATAGTATAGATTATTATCGGCCAGTAGGTAATAGTTTGGATTATTAAAATCCAATTTGCCAACAATAAATTACCAAACTTCAATTATTTACTAGACCTTAACACGCTTCTGGCGTCAAATTTATTCTTGATTATTATTATTAATTTTGTTTTTTGTTATAAGATGGAGTATGCTGGTTTGATCATTTGGATCTTCTCACGAACAAACTGTTATAAGGACTGATTACTAGCTATAAGCCTGTATATAAATTAAACCCACAGAGCTAGAGTAGGTTGCTAATTAATATACATATACATAGAGTAGTAATTATATATAGTGGAAAGCTAATAATACATATGGCGTTAAGTTGGTTAATTAAGCCCACTCTGATAGGCTGGTTCACAGAATTCTCCTCCGAGATCATCGCATGCCTCTGCAATAAACACCCTGTAGAAGAAAAAAATGGAGTTTGATCAATTAGCTAGCAAAAAGAAATTATATATATAAGAGGATGCAGGAGGGTGTTGAAGTGTAAATTAATAATATTTAATAATAAGATGGATGTAATTGCGTACGTCTTGGGATTGTCGTACTGGAGATACTCTCTGTCAACTGTTTGTGAAGTGGGCTTGTGGTTGGAGACGGCCGCTTCTTCTTTGAGTTTGGTCTCAGGGAACATTTCAACATCACAAGCAACACCCCCCAAAGTCTCGCATGCTTCCGCGGGGAAAACACTATATATATATATATATATCATGAGATCCAATAATATATAATATCATATATTAAGCAAACTTAATTAGATTTCAGTAGTGCTTACGAGGAGTCCATGGAGCTGTAATCGAACTCATGAGTGTCTGCTTTCATGGAGATAGAAGTTGATGATGATGTTTTAAAACGTTGTTGATGATGTTTAGCATGAAATAATGTGTTTGAGAAAGCTGATGTTTTGGTAGAGTGGAAAGGTACAGATGAAGGTAAGAAGATGGAGGCCTGCATTTTCTGCTTGATTAGTTAATGTCTTTATGGCTACTTTAATTTAACTTCCAAATGCGTATACATATATATATATATAGGCAAAAACTTTAGCCAAGAGATAAGATGAGTGGGATAAGGATGAGGTTTGGTTGGTTGTGGAAGATATTTTACTTCACTGGTCCCCCTCTCAACTCAATCATGGTACAATTACATAATATCATTATTACTCATATACATGCAGGGCAGAAATTAAGTTACTCCCTCCCTCAAGATTAATTGATTGATTAATTGATCGTGTGTTCGTGTAATCGATAGGTCAATAGCGTTATTGATTTCTAACAAATCCCTCATATCAACCTCAAAATCTTTAAATTCATCATCTTCGTTTATAAAGTACTCAGTGATTCCCATCTTGGTAAAATTTCTCTCTATCAACATGAAACACTTTATCTATTTATATATTACCAAACTTAAATTTATCATTGAGTCTAAAGTGAACACTTTACCTTTACTAGGAACATGTTCATTAACACCTTCATTATCGTATTCTTCATTACAATAATCAACCACATTTCTAACATATTTGTTCTTCAATCAGCCGCATTCCTAACATCTTCCTACTCTATCACCTTGTTTTCTGTCCAAAGGCATCATTCTTACTAGCTTTCTTAAATGGTTTCTTATTTCTATCAAATTAGATCATACATCCTCTAGTTCTTCTTACCACTTATGAAGACTGAAACAAAGTGAAGTAGGTTTTCAGTTTAGTCTTGTCATGTTCCATAAACACATTAATCAGTTTGTCATCCTTATGTACTTTACCAGACCAAAATATTTACGTCGTTAGCAAGGATTTTAAAAATGATAATAAATTGGTAATTAAGGAGTTGGCAATTAAAGATGACAAAATGATAGGCAAAATTTTACTAGTCCAACAAGACACTAGCCAAAGCAATGTACATACAAGTACCCACCCCAAATCACCACATCTCAAACACAAACAAATAAGTCTCCCAAACGAACCACAACCACCTCACCCTTAACCTTAACCTTATCTTTTAAGGTTCACATGCTACTTACATTATATAAAATTAAATTATACATAAGCATGCCATGTATCACTTCAGCAGCTGTCATCCTCAAGACTTGACTAATTACACTCTTTCCATATGTATGTACCCTTCAACCACGTCCATTACCCATTCAAATCTGATATCAGACTCAAGACCTCATTATCCGTAAAATTTGATTCAACCGCAACCTCCATGGCTGTTTTACCTCCCGCACCATTTACAGCTTGCGGGTCCGCCCCTCTGCAATTTATAAACAACAAAGCAATTAGTGCCTTCGCTTGAGAATTCATTATTGATAAGCAGCATTACCTTGAAAGAAGCAGCTTTGCACATGCAGCCTTGCCTCTCAGGATGCAGTGATGAAGTGGTGTGTAGCCTCTGGAGCTGACAATGTTTATAGACGCCCCATATTGTAAAAGTAGCTCGACCATACCAACATCTGCGGTTTCACAAGCAAGATGGAGAAGGGTGCCCCCATCCAAACTGTCCCCATGTGCTTCACTTGTGCCTGCCACCATTGAATGATCACCCGTGGGTGCCGTCTGCTCTTGCATAAGCATTGCTTTAGCAAGGGTAAGTGAAGAATTACATGATCCGCGTTCATAAACATGATTTACGTCTGCTTCAAAGTTTACAATCAGACGGTATACAGATTTCTTGTCATTTGCACCAACAGCTTCCCATATATTTTGTGCCACTAAACTATGATCCTTCGGCTTTCTAACAAATGCTTTTAGAGCATACTGCACAAACCAGTTGACTTTATAATCACAAAACACCCAAAGTAGAATTGTTAAAAGAATTATAATGACAGCAGTAAGCTAAACCTTTGCATGAATGAACTTCTCCTTCACAGCTATGGAATCAGAATGACTAGGTTTGGAGAAATAAAGGAGCTGGGGCTTATCAGACTTGTAAAACCTTCAAAAGAAAAAATAATAATAAAAAAATAAAATTTACCACATTTTCATCTTGGTAGGAAAAAGAAGATAAGTGGCTGAATTTTACCCTGTTGGAACAAGTTCCGTCTTATAGGCACTTTTGGACTGCAACAACTCCTCCCAAACTGAATTAGCAAAGGCATTCCCCAAAGACTGAAACAATGTAATCACAGATGGCTCCCATACTTTTACATCAAGTGTCAATGATCGTACCTGCAAAGACCAACAGTTTCCATCAATAATAAAATGACTGAATGAGACCTAACGTAAGCGCAATAAAGGTATACCTTTGATATGTGAACGCCGAGGTTACGGTGCACACCAGAACATTCAATGCAGACAAGAACTCCTAGATTTAAGCAAGCCCAATCTGGATCAGGGGCCCCACAGTCAGCACACTTGTCGTTTCCACAAACCCTACGGAGCACATCTATGGGTTTTGGACCGGTTGTAGGTGATGTGAAATTCTTGATAGGCGGCCCGGGTTAGGGTAGGCAGGTCTCTCAGATGTGTGAAATTCCTCAACAGCTGTGTTGTGATCAAAGTCAGAACTTTCAAAAGAACTACTATCACTGGCGGATCGATGATGGCTACTCCCCATTGGACTACCCGACAAACACTAAAAAAAATTAACATAAAACAAATGTCACTTTCAGTAACAACTAAAAATATTAACATCTCAAGTTGATTTTGATTACTCTTACCCTCTCAGTAACCTGAGAGCTTAATAATGAAGCAATAACCCCTGTTATCTTCTCTATCCAATCCATTTGATCCAGGGTGCTTTCTGCCTGCAAGTCATGAAACAACGTCAGACAGTTAAAATGTGCCATCTGGTATCAACATCAGCGAGATTATTTACAAGTAGGTGACCTGCAAAGTGTAATTTTTTGTTGGTGAAATAATCCGGAAGCAAAATCTGAGATCAGATTGGTCAGCATCAACTTTTATCGTTGATGTTAAGAGGTTCACAGTGTGATGAGCAACGGATTTTTCATCATGAACTCCACCTCCACCATGGTGATGAGTAGAAAGCCAACGACTCAGCAACCCATGACCCAGTTCAGAACTATTTCTCTGAGCAGAAATTTGGGTGCTGGAACCCTATAAAATTAAATATTAATAATAATCATAAAATCAAAGCCAGAAAAGAATACACTTACAGAGGGTTTGCTGCTTTGTTTGCGATAGTAGTACAACATTCCGCGGCTATCAAGAACAAAAAATCTTCTTTTCCAGTCTCCCCTCAAGTTTGAGGAGCGCTTTGAAAGATACCCTTGCCGAATAGTTTGAACCTGATATGTTATATAGTCGGGTTTTAAGGCATAAGCCCCATACCAGATATGAAAGAAGGTAAGACTGAAAAGATGGTCAAAAGAGTTGATACCTTCCCTTTTGAAGCAGATTGCATGACTGCCTCGATCATTTTATGGGAACTTCTACCAATAGCTTGAATCCCATCTCCATTCGGTGATCCATTTGAACCATTAGAAGACCATCTACTTTCTCTATCAATCTGTCTTTTATATTCTTGCATTCTTTCATTTAGGGCTGCTTGCTCGTAATTTGATCTTTCTCGAGATTGCTGAGCGTATGTTAAGACCTGTGTGTAATATTGATGTTTGATGATAATATTACTATTATATTATCTTCAACAAGTCCAGTAAACATCCTTTCAAGTAAAATGAAAAAAAAAAAAGAAAACCTGATTAATATATGGCTCCATTTGATGCAAAAGCTCATATCCCTGCAGGATACAGACAAACAAAGATTTAGAAAGATCAGTGTCATACGCATAACTAAGATCTTTTATACCAAAAGTATAAAAATAAAAAAATAAAAAAAAGTTCTCAAAATTTATCACCTGTTTAAAGTAGCGAAGATGAGCGTCCATTGTACCACTAACTGCTTCCAGAAATTCAAATCTCTTTTTTGCTTCAACATTGGAAAGTGCAGTGACCTGTGTGTACACGTCTCAATTATAAAAAATTTATACTGCTAGCAAAACATGAATATTTTCATATGTCTTCACAGACTCTAACCAGATTGAAACGAGCTTGCTCAAAAGAAGCCCTAGCATTATGAAGGTCCTGGACGTTTGCCTTTATCTGTTAGGGTTTACAAAATAAAAACTTGTCTATACACAAGAAAGCAAAATAAAATGGATACCTCCTCCAAGACTATAGCTATATCACTTTTGGTACCTTTCTTCAAGGACAGAAATTTCTCCCGAGCCTGTAATATATGGATTTTCATCAAAGAAAATTATAAAAACTTAAAAGAAAATTCTGGCTCAATATTTCTTGATAGTGCATTAAAACATGACCATTTCAAATGTTCAAAAACAACAAATTTCTACCATTCTGAATTCATAAGATGCTAGAGACCATATTGCACCTAATGATTTACATTTTACAAAACATATATAAGGGGCTCCAGGAGTAAAACGCATTTTTGAATTGCAAATGTATCGATGGAAGTACTTTTACACTCTTTTTCTTGAATTTTGCAAAGAGGTTAATTCCATCACCCAAGCTTGTGATTTATCAGTCACAAAGAGGTGGCCTTACAATCTTAGCAAATACCTAACCTATTTTGGAATGGGATATTAGTAACTGTAATAAAGCATGATAGTTCATGATTGTCAGTAACTGTTCCTTTCAGACACAATGCATTGATAAGTTATCTGTAGCTCATCACAAAAAAAATAATAATAAAACAAGTATATCATAATGGTAGAGTGCCATTTCCCTCACTTTATATTCCATGTTAATTTGCGTACACAACACCAAGTGGACCAAAAAACATAAAAACAGACCTGGTCATATAAAAGACTGGCCTTGTCAAACCGCTTCCGTGCTTCCTGCACCAATAATCAATGGACTGTTGAAGTTCAAATTGAACTACATAACTGATATCTAGAAAGCATTACCGTGTGAAGTCATGAGTGACTTGTAAATTCAGGATGCCTTTATATGCACTGTAGCTTACTGTTAGTGAGAAATTTTTTGAACTTTAAATTAACACATAACCTTTACAGCACTTGATGGTGCTGCATGTTAGTGGCCACCTTCATAGGATCTATGAAAAAGAACATCCTAATAGAAGTAGAAGAGAGGCATATATAGAGAGCAATTTACCTTGACGTTAAGCATGTCTATATTGACAAACTGCAGTAATCGGTCATTCAGTATATGCTCAACCTGCTAGTCCAATAAAAAACATAAGAACTACATGCATCCATATAAAAGTGAGAAGTTAAACATGCATAGCTTAATAAAAGACAAGAACATTTTTACTTGGTCAATAAATTAAATAACATTAACAAATTTATTGAAAGGATAATAAAAGGCACGAACAACTTTCATACACAGCACATAGAACATGTATCAGTAAATGATAACTGCATAGTCCTTGTATTGACTAAGTACGCTGCTTAGAAGGACAAATGACCTGAGATCGAAGGACTTCCTTATATGTTCCAATCTCCCGCAGTGCAATTGTAAATTTCGTCATAACAGGACCTACAAGTGGATATCACATATTCATCAGTGACGATAGAAATCACAGATCTTGACTATCAATAAAAGTAAACAAATTTGTATATGCCGATATTAGACTACTATAAATGAAGGCTAGACAAAACTTCACTCGGGAACTGTTTGTAAATTATTTGCTTAAATTATCTGTGTCTGATTATCTCACATGGAAGCATGAATATGTATAATTAAAAGCATATGTAGTCTCTACTTAATGTTGTAAAGCCATGCAAAATAGATGCTCAGACTAAAGAAACTACAAACTTCCACACCATGTTACAAATGCAATGGACTGATTTACATCTCCATATGGTAGGTTTCAGAAACAAGTATTTGTCAGACATACCTCCAAAGGCAACACTAATGGGATCATTATGTCCTCCACCAAAAGTTTCAAGAGTACTGGCAAAAGCAATGTCCCCATCATATCCTTCACCAAGCCCTTCACTGCATATATATGAAGATATTTATAGCATATTGCATGTAACCAAATAAGAACAAGGAAAGAAAACACAGAACCATTTCATGAATAAAGGAAAATAAGGAAAAACTTGTTGAATACTAAATCACAACTCACGTGTATTTTCTACATCCTTTGTAGAACTTTAAACTTCTTTCCCTCAGCAGTTCAGCACTTTCCTCTAAACTCTGCATCTGTTACGTAAAGTTTGGCTTTATTATAATAACAAGCTCAGAGAAATACATAGCCTTTTGAGAAATGTAAACTTCCAAGAAACTTAAGAAGTGTGAACAGAGACGATAAATAAGTAGTACAAAGAGATGGAACTTTCATTATTCATTTGATACAGATTGGGTTTTAAGCTGTATGGGGGCTGTTCTGTCTCTAGAGTGGGGCTCGGTACTCAAATCCATGTGGAAATAGGACAATCATTCAATGGCTTAAATCAGATGCAAATAGGCATTGAAATTCCTAATAGTGTAGTGTTCATGTGAAACTAGAAAGGAATGGTCCTGCACTATTTGGCATGGTTAGGATTCAGTCCTAATCCATAAGCTTTTGGATGTTTGGAACCACAAAGTCAACATTTGATCATTTGTCACGAACCCTAGTTTCTTTCTGAGACCAATAACAAGTGCAAAACAAAGATTGGTATCTGTCTTATTAACCAATAAGAATGAGATAAATCTATAAATTAGGCAAAAAGGCCTTGCTATTTCTATGGCAGATGCTAAATTTCAGCAAAACAATACAATTCCACAAGTTGATATCAATGTTTTGTTTGCAATGGTATGTAAGAGATGATAAGCAATAATAGGACAAGTCATAAGCTTTCATAATCTCTAGTTCACACAGTGTAGCCTCTTTATGTGTGGTTATTGGCTGCCTTGCAAGAATCATATTATCTCAATCAAAAAACTAATTAAGTAGCAAAAAAAAGTAATTATTGTTTTGTAAGAAGTCCAGTTAGAGACAGAGAGAGAGAGAGAGATGAAAGAGCAAACCTGCTTACGGAACATGGGAGAGTCATCGAGCTTTGCGAAATGCATGATTAGTTTAGCGATTACTAGTCCTTGCTTGTGGGTTGAAGAATAAGAAGAAGAGAAAATGCAATCTTGATTCACACGAGATAAACCCAAGAAAGATGTTTCATTGTGAAGGGATCTCGGAATCTACTCCACCAAGGTTTAGGTTTGGATCACAACGTACAGAACCCTAAACCAAAAAGCAGATGGTAAAGAGTGAAGTGAAGAAAACCCAAAGCAAACCCTAGGCCTAGGGAGTGAAAAACACAATTAGGCGGATGTCTGTCTTTGATTAAGAGAATGAAATCAAATTCAACATCTCACTGCAATTCCATCAACCAAAGACACAGACACACATTTGATTATCATCTTCCCCTAATTTAATTTATCATTTATCATAATAAATAAATATAAATATATATATAAATAAATAAACTAATAAAGAAAAAGAAACACGGTCAGTCAGTCACACTGCTTTCCTTTGCTTTGCTTTTTCTACAGTATTCCTCACCTTTATTCATCTTTTGTTGATTTTTAACATGTAAAGAAACAATAATAATAATAATATTTGGAAATGGGGAAAAGGGTGGAGTTGTAAGCATTATGATTAGATAGAATTAGAGTAATTAAAAATGGACCCTCGGAGAGAGGAAGATGACAATACCAAAGACGGGGGCATTAAAACACCCAGGTCCACTTTCATAACTCTCTCCATAATCAAATATCACTAATTTCATTTCTTATTTCTATTTTCCTTATTTATTTAACCATAAAAACATGCAAGAATGTCTATTAGTTTTGTTTCAATTTTAAAAATCAGACAATCTTTTTTTTCTTTTTTTTTTTTTATATATAATCTTTCTCCTAATTAGATGGACCGTGAAAAGTCCTAGCTAGAGCAGATGTATATTAAAGTACAACATCGTTAAATAAATTTATCTGAATTAATTTACATGTATTCGATCTTTAAATTTACAGTGATAAGCTTACCATTAACGCATGCGTAAGTTTTTACCATTTAAACTACATATGTGTAGAATGTTAAAATATATGAATAAATGTAAATTAACAACATATTTAATGATACTAAATCTTAATATTAATATTAGTATTGTAATTAAAAAAAGCTTTTTATTGTTTTTCAAGAATTTCATAGTTCCGGCAAAATTTAAGAGTTATTATTTGATATTTACCTTATATATTACAGGCTTCTTATCTTGAAAGTCTAAAAAGGATATTTTTACCAGCTCATATACCACCTCAAACAAACACCAATTAAATTTATTCTAAAGATGTTGAAACCGGCCTTTGCACTTTTAGCTTTTAGGTTTAGCTTATGCGTTTTAAGATTTTGTGATTTTAGAATTAACATTTTTCAGCTCATGTGTCTTTTTGCAAGTCACTGTGCCTTTCTTGTTTGTCATTGTGTTTTTCTTGCTTGTTGTGCTTTAGGGTTTAGCTTTAAGGTTTATGATTTTAGGGTTTAACTTTAGGGTTTTAACTTTTAGGTCTTAGAATTTACGGTTCTAGCTTGTATAGTTTTCTTACTCGTCATTGTGTTTTTCCTACTCGTCATTGTGCCTTTCCTGCTCATCAATGTGTTTTAAGATTTAGCTTTTGGGTTTATGATTTAAGGTTTAGCTTTTAATATTTTGCTTTTATGGTTTAGTTTTTAGGTTTTAAAATTTCGTTTTTCAACTGATTATGTTTTCCTCTTTGTCATTGTGTATTTCCTGCTTGTCATTGGGATTTAGGTTTAACTTTTAGGGTTTATAATTAATGGTTTAGGGTGTAGGATGTGACAAGCATGAGCTCAATTGGAGTTTGCTTGAGCCATTTTTATGAATGACTAAAAATCATTTTTAGGCTTTTTAGAAGAATGAGTATTTTTACTATAAACTTACCTTATATATAGGGTGGTTCTTTTACAAAGTGAGTATAGCATGCGAAATATAACACCACCATAATACATTAGTTGTCATTGGGGTGAGGGGTAAATACGTCCACCCATAACTACATAAGCTACATTTATAATTAAGCATGTAAATGCATGTACATTGACTTTTTTAAGTTGTTTTTTTATAAAATTAATATAGTAATACCATGCTTAAATTAAATAAATTAAAATGCTTGATTTTATGACATAAATTTTTATAAAAATAATATCACATAAAAATTATTCATGTTCAAAAAATATAGGAGCTTGAAAAGAATCAATAGTATTAGGTTATTCAAATTTTACCTTACAAACCCTTTCACACGTGGACTTAATTTGCTGACAAGACAATTAATTTCAACCATAATAATGATCAATATCACTTATTACACTTCTCACAATAAATTTATTTATTCGTTTGTTAATCATGATCATAAGTTTGATCATGCAACAAAACGTCAAAAGATATCTATTAGAATGGGTCTCAAGTCGTAACATTGGAATCCACCTTCTAGTATGAATAAATAACAAATCCGACCAAGTACGAATACATAACAAAAGAAGATATTGTATACAAGAAGATATACTCATACGTCACTTAGGAACCAAGATTAGTGACCAGTGAATCCATATATTGGGTCATATCAATCCATATGCCTCCTGTAATAGGAGTCCTATTAGTGACCAATAATTAGAATTCATATGTAGGAGTCCTATCAATAATAAGTTTGTCAAATGCTCTCAGAGCGATAAAGAGAGATGTCACGATCTAATCACATAACCACAGATATTGCCTCAAAAATTCAGTTTGTTATTGAACTATTGAAGTACGGATTGCTTCATATCGGTATCAATCACAAGTACGCTTACATTAAAGTAGGGGTGTTTAAAAATAATTCGGATATCCGAATTATCAGAAATATTTTTTATAAAAATTATAAAATATTAAATAGTAATTAGAAATTTCGTATATTTTCAAATATTTAGGATATATTTGTAAAAACTTCAGATATCCGAAAACTTTTTCAATAAAAACTATTAAATTTTCATAAAATTTATTAAATAATACAATTTTTTTTGAAATTTGAATATCCGAACAGATATCTGAATCCGAATCTGAAATTTAGGAATTTCGGATATGGATTCGAATAGTAAAATCCACTATCCGAAATTTTTGGATATCCGATTTTGAAACGCCCCTACATTAAAGTAGTTATTATTGATTAACAATCGCAAAAGGAATTGTGCTGATGAGGAGTTCAGTTGTTAATCATCCTAAGTTTAATAAATTTGCAAACATCAAAGGAAATCTATTAGAATGAGACTCAAGGTCATAGCGATGGGATCCGCCTTCGAGTAGGAATAAATAACCATCTAACACTAATACACATAAACATAATAGGAACCGACATTAGTAACTAACCACTAATGACTAACTAGTAGGATAGGGATAGTAATTAGAAATGTATCAAGAGGCCTTTGGCCCAGTAGCATTATGAACTCCTCTCAATCAAGTGATAGAAAATGCAAATGCCATTTCCAGACCACCACCATCACGGGCCACATCTTCTTACTTGTATGTAGCAAGGACCGCAGCACCACCACCTACTTGTGATTTGAGATCCGTCTCCGGCATCTCCACCACATCAAAACCCTGGCGAAATCGTCTAGCTTATTTCTAGGTCATACACCATTAGCCACCACCCCTTTTATTTATTTTCGGAATGAGAACCGTCTAGATTCTTGTAATGGATTGGATTATTGATTCTGATTCATTCCGAATGTGTAGTAGAAAACAAGAAACCTAGATCTTGTGGAATCTCTTTGATTTGATCAATTAATTAATACTTCATACTAAAGTCTGTAAGTTGGAATCTGAATTGGCAACCTTGATTCAATTTGTTACAGTTTGCAAGACATTCAAGTATTGTTGCTTCAAAATTTGAATTGGGATCTTGATTCAAGTTGGTGTCCTATGATTTAACAAAGATTTCAATCTAAAACCCTTGAAGAAGCAAAATCAAGTTTGTTTTTGAAGGGTTGGAGTGTAGATGAGTTTTGTGCTTCACTTCAATTGAAAAGGGAGATTAACCCACCGATTGAAGAAGAAGAAGAAGAAAAAAGGAATGGGTTTTTTGGTAGTGATGATTGAAAGGCTTTTAGTTGATGAAGATTCGCAGAGAAGAAAGAAGAGGTCGCCAAGTATTATAGTAGGTGGATGATATTCAAAGTTGTGGCGGTGGCCAAAACTGCCAAAACTGGCGGTGGTTGAGACAAGTAGACAGACAAATTTATTTCTTTTAGGATATTACCATAAATAGTTTGTTATAAATTACAAAAATAGTCCTCCAAAAGGTATGTATTATAGTCATTTAACTAAATTTAACAGAAAAACTAACAGAGTTTAGCATTAATACTCAAAGAGATTCTTATTTTCTAGTAGATATGTTATTCCCTTTCTTGTATGTGCTATAATAGTGCAGTACCTGGTACCTCGGTGTATACATGCTTATATTTTCTATCTTAATTACCAACTAGATGTAGTTATTCTTCATATACACACTCGATTACCTTGTCAATTTTCTACTTATAAGTTTCCACAAATAACAATTTACTACATCTACAGCATGATATCATCTGTGTTGTTTTACCTTTCTAGAATTCTACAACAAGATGTGCCTATTATCATATGAATGATGACAGGTAGAGGAAGATGAAGATGATTATATGTCATAAGGGAGATCATCTATACGAGGATATTACTGATCATGAACCTTATTTAAATTCTCATAATGTTCTCCCCAGATCAGTCCATGATGTAAAAAGGGATTTCCACGCAAATCATGATGCTGCAAAAAACTAGACTGAAAGAATATAATGATGCAGTGAAGGATGGTTTTATTCTAAGGAAAAAGAGAGGTGATGCAGCATGCCCACAGTGAGGTCCAAAATGGAGAAATATGATGATGTTTCTTGATGTTATGTGTATTTAAAGTTGTTTCTTCTTTTTCCTCTTTCTTAAGTTGAGAACATGGGCAAATTTCAACTTGTTTTGGTGACTGATTGTGTACTAAAAGACTACACCAGATACTTAGTTTACTATAATCTCTGTTTAAACCACAAGTTCAAAATCAATAATGTTTGTAGTCATTCATCTCACTCATATTATATGACCTCAAACATGTGCAGGAAATGCCTGGTGACCAGCATCTGCCACTTGGATTATGAAACATAAAAACAGCCAAAAGTCTGTGGCAACCAAGTTAAGGAATCAGTTTTATAAGGCCTCAACTATATGTGTGTGTGTGTGTGTATATATATATATATATGTGTGTGTGTGAGTGTGTATAAAAATCATTTATGCAAAAGCAAGTCATATGAAGCATATTAATTATTATGTGTGTAACACCTATACCGCCGCTATAAGCAATGAAAATATAGAAGACAAATATCTTGTGATTTAATTCCCAGGGGCCTAATAATGATGATATGCACAAAAACAGGTGACTACAACTTATCTGCAATCCTGACCATTGCATCTGCAAGCTTATTAAGAACCGCAAAGAGGGTATTTGCATGATCTTTGCGCTGTTCCCTGTCTAGGTGGGAGTTGGTGTTCTGGATTTCGAGTTGGGAGCTAAGCAATCTGCCATTCCTCTCCATTGCTTCAATCAATTGTTGCTGTAAAGATATTTCCTCCGCGTCTGGACGCTTCCTCTTCCTGCCTTGGTAAGTTTCAGGGCCTGGGCTAGTTTCTTTGTCTGCATCAAAATTCGAAATGAACCCAAGCCAAGCCAAGCCATATATAGAAAGAAAAGATGAAAAAGAAAAAAGGAAGATGAATTTGTTTACCTGCAGGTGCTGGGGCAGGTGGAGGTGGAGGAGGAAGCTCTGGCTCATACTGTGTTGCTGCAAATGAAAAGAAAAGAAAAGAAAAGAAAAGAAATGAAATGAAAAGAAAAGAAAAGGAAAGGAAAGAAATGAAATGAAAAGAATATTAGAGCGTTGATAGAAGAAGAAAATCAGAAATCGAAGGAAGAAGTGAACCTGATAGAGGGGTAGGGGCTGTGTCCGGACTGGGGATGGCATCGTCAGAAAACAGAGCGTCGTCGTCGGGCCTTCCGCTGTCGAAGACAAGTTCCTTAGTACTAGTAGTAGTAGTAGAAAGGGAAAGAGAAAGGGGGGCTTGGGAGGGGGCCAGCGAGAGGAGCAAGGAGGCGTCCCCGGGAGCATCGAGTATGTCATAGACCTCCCTGTCGAAGAAGCCCGGCAGCTTCCTCTCTCTCCTCAAGTCGTTCCTCATGACCCAGAACGACTCCGCTTCTTCTTTGATCTGGGACTCCCATTCCTTGATCTTCTTGAAGTCCCCCGCCAGATTGCTCCATCTCTTCCGGCACTGAACCGGTCCACGGTTCACCCCGTGCCGCTTGCAGTAGGAGGACACGGAGGACCACTTGGGCTCCACCTGGCCCTGGCCCTGAGTAGACAGAGGGGGGGCCGTCCTCCCCCGCCGAACCCGGCTCTCCGCGACCCTCTTCCCTTGGATCAGCACCAGCAGCTCCTGCCTCGTCCACCGGGGCAGCCTCGGCGCCTTGCTCAGGTCTTCGTCCACGGGGGACGCCCTCAATCGCTCAACAGCCATCCACTCACCTGCACCTGCACCTGCACGTGACCCTTAACGGTTACCACCTCTTCTTCTAACGCCGTTTTGCTTCGCCCCTTTCCGTTTCTTGTATTTTGAAGGAGTGGTTAGTGCTAATGACCTTCTTTCACACCCACCATCTCAATTAAATTAATCACCTTTTCATTAGTATTATTATTATTATTATGATTATTCTTCCTTTTCTTCTATATATTGATTTCCTTCTTTTTTCCCAAAAAAAAAAAAAAACAAATAAAAGATGATAATAATAATAAGAAGAAAGAGGATGGGGTTGGCCTAGCCTTATCTCCAAAAGGGCACCCCGCCACTCAACGTCCCCACAACCACCTTTTCATATTCATTGACGTCGCTTTCTTCATATTAATCTTAATCTGAATAATAATTACTCCCTTCAACATAATTACACAAGCAAGCATATGCTTTACCCCCTCTTATCTATCTATTCTACCCAACTATTTTCATTTATTAATTTAAATAACAAATCCTGTTGTTTTCTAGATTATAAAATAATAATTGATGTATAATACTAAACAACCATCCGTCGTAAATTTGAAAATATATGATTCATGTAAGTTTAAATAAGCGTTTGGATAAGCGATCAAGAGGGGTTGACATTCTTAATGGTTTCCTTAGTCTTTTCCTTATACTTGCATGTTATTTACTTTTCTTTTTTTTTTTTTATTTGTTGCACACCATACATCCCATTCTTTCTCCTTTTTAGTAGAGACAAGGAAAGAAAGAAGGTATTGACCTTATTGTTGCCTCCATTATGACAGTAAAGTCAAATGTACGGTCTAAACTATAAGAGTATAGCTTGTACAAGGATGAAAATAAAAACCATTAATCTGATTGAAATACCCAAATCCTGATTTATTTGACATGGATATGGGGTTGGGTAAACAGTTATAAAAACAGACGTGAGATGAACTTTTATTTTTTTTTTCGCGGGTATAAGACGGGTAATGGATTGCATCATGCATTCGTTTACTCAATCCGTTAACCCAATTAAACATACCCGTTTAACCCATTATATACCCGAAATTATATTATTTTTTAGTTTATTTTACTTAATAATTACAGTTAATTACATGAAAGGTCCCTATGCTTAGGCACGTTTTCACTTTCAGTCACCGGGATTGAAAAACTATAAAGTTGGTCTAATGGTTTGTCAAAACATAACACAAAAGATCTATGTCATTGATGGAGAGTTCACTTTTTCCATTAACTTTGTGTAAAATTACCAAATTACCCCTAAGTATTTAAATAATTGAGTTAATTAAATATATAATAAGAGTGCGACCCACCCCACCATCTATGTTAAATGTTCAAGATTAGGAGTTACCGAAGAACAAAGGTTTGTGATTCCCGATGTTGGTGGCTCTAAATCCCAATGATTGCAAAGTTAGTGGCGATTGGCTATGAAGGTGGAGATTGGAGACGACTACCAGAAGTGATGGTGGAGAGAGGGTTGCTGAGCACCAATTTTGAAATTAATAATATTATAATAATCATGAGCAATTTGGTCATTTAAAAAAAGAGTAAATTACATGGATAGTTCCTGTGCTATGTTCAAATTGCGATTTTGGTCCCCAGGTTTGGAAAATTACAAGGTCAGTCCCAAAGTATGCATAAACGTAATAGGTTTGGTCCCTAACATGGATGGACAGTTAACTTTTTGTTAACTTTTATTGAAAATGACAAAAATACCCTTATATGGCAAAGTGGAATAGTGGTGGCGGCAAGGTGGGACGGTGGTAGTGGCGAGGTGGAACGGTGGCGGTGGCGAGGTGGAACGGTGGAGGTGGCGAGGTGGAATGGTGGCGGTGGCGAGGTGGAACGGTGGTGTGACGGTTGTGTTGGCAAGATGCGACTGTGGTGGTGGCAAGGTCTGACGGCAATGGTGGCAAGGTCTGACAGCGTTGGTGGCAAGGTCGGACGACGATGTTGGCAAGATGCGACGGTGGTGGTGGCAAGGTGTGACGGTGGTCGGATGGCGGGTGATGGTCGGACGGCGGTGATGGTCGAGCGATGGTGATGGTTGGACAGCTTGTTGGACGAGGAGGATGGGTACGGGTGGTGGTGGTGGTGGTGGTGGTGGTGTATGCAAATTGAATGATTGGGGTATTTTGGTCATTTCACCCAACTTAAAGGAAAAAGATAACTGTCCATCCATGTCAGGGACCAAATTTGTTACGTTTTTGCATACTTTTGGACTAAGCTTGTAGTTTTCCAAACTTGGGGACCAAAACCGTAATTTGGACTTACCACAGGGACTATCTGTGTAATTTACTCTTAAAAAAATTAACTGGAAAAAGATAACGGCCATTCACTAGAGTAACCTTTTGTGTTATGTTTCGACAAACCATTGGACCTACTTTGTAGTTTTTCAAATCTGGGAACCGAAAGTGAAAACAGTCCTAAGTACAGTGACCTTTCATGTAATTCACTCTAATAATTATATTATATATAATTTAAACATTATATCTTTATATTTTTTATTCAATACCTGTATACTTAATAATTATGTATTTATATATAAGTAATTTTTTCATATCATTTGCCTTACAAAATTATGATATAACTTGATGAGACGAATTGTCCTTATAATTAAAGAGTAGTACTAGCGGAACATAAATAAATAAAATATTAAGGATTAACCCAAAATTTTGTGTAGTATGTATATGCAAATGTAGCTTTATATAATATCTAAATTTCAATAAATATACGATGGGTATACCCAACGGGTAATCTTTATAACCTTATTGGGTATAACTGATTACGTGTGGGTATGCCTGATACCCGACGGATAAATATATAATACATACCCAACGGGTTTTGGGCTGTATATGGGATACATTTTTATAATTAGGTATGGGGTTGGGATTACCCAAACCCATCCCTAAGCTTGTATGGCTTTTAAGTGTTGTAATACACAATCTACATCATCTTTTTATATTAAGGGTGAAGATGAATAGTTTGTTGTTTAGATTTTGTGTTTTAAAAAGTGTGTTTGTGAGGTGTATTTTGAGGGACTTAAACAACATACAACCCATGTTCTATGCAAAATTTTATGTTTGTTTAATTGTATAAAGCTATACAAATTTGAAGGTGCTTCAAGAAGGTGATTTTGGTAATTATTCATCATATATTTATTAAAAGTTGGGTAATCTTGCAGAAAACGGGTTTCTGGGTTGGAAATTTATTTTGGTTTTTGAACAACATAGAATTTATGGACGAACGGTTACATAAGACGTTCGAATGTCTTATCAATTTGAATCCGTTTTACTAATAATGATCATTATTGACTAATAATGACAATAATGATATAATGATCATTATTGTCTAATAATGACAATAATGATATAACCGTTCTTTGTAATAAATTGTATTCGGTTACAACCCTATTATTTTCGTGCTTATATAGAAGCACATTAGAGAGGTCAAGATACAGAGAAAAACACAACATCGAAAACTTGACAGGTTTATCAGATTCCGGCTATCTTTCAGGCAAGTGCAAAGTCTGGTAGTACGCTGCTTCGAACCGGTGTACCCTGGGAACAGACGACGAATCTGTTTAAGGGAATTGTGTCAAACACAAGCCCGATTCTCTTTGTGTTCTTCTATTATCCGTGCTTTCTTCTTCTTTTGCAGGACTACTTCTTGCTGCTGCTCGTGTTCTTTATGGCTATTATATCCGATTTCTAGTTACTTCTTATTACGGTTTTTATAACAAAGAGGAGTCTTTGATCAAGTGGGGGTGCCCCAAAAGACTAGATGTTAATTTTAAGTTGACTCATAAAATTTCACAACCTTATTTTTTCAGTTATGGTTGCCCTTGTTTATAATTTTATTGTGTGTTTGGCTGTTTTATTTATTCATAAAAACAAAAAATGACTATATGAAAGTTATTGTGCGATCAAAGAATTTAGGAAGGTTTAAAGTAACTCAAGAAACCACTAAATAGATTAGTTATTAATATGAAGATTTTAAAAACTTAACATATACAAAATATTAGCAAGATAAAAATAGAGATTTTTGGTAACTTGTATAAAATACTAAAAATTGATTTTTAGTGTATATACATCAGGATTGAGTTTGAAAATAAGTGATCGAGACATTTAAATATTTTTATCCAAACTCAATATGGCCGAATTAGAATATTTTATAAAAATTAGCGGGAAAAGTAGTTCTAGTTTAGAGGATTAGGCCTTGATTCCAAGGTTGATAGAATTTCATTCAACTCATCAGTCTTAGGCCTTAGCAGGATTGCAACACTACACTAAGAGGGTGGATCGTCTTTCCCGGCGGCTAAAAGATCTATTGATTTTGTATTAGAGTCTGTTGAAACAGGAGTTAAAGTAATATAATTCTTTTAAGTTCCGTAGGAGTTGCTTCCTTATACTTGTCTAGTGGCATGCTTTAACTTGGAGCTCGGTATCATCTAGGAAATTACTGGTTTCTAGTTTTTAATATGGATAACTGCTACAATCTTTTTGAGGAGAGGTGGCCTTTTTAATATAGATATGAATCTAATGAAAATTTTAAGGGGTCACACGTCACGCTTGCGACAATCCGACGGTTGCCGAACTAGCAACAATGTCAGTGAAACAGTTGCTACATTTCCAGTAGTATTTTTCTTTTAGTGCGAGACCCACCCTTTTGACTTGCTAGGACCCCTTGCTTATAGCTCCCTCACGAGTTAATTATTGTCAAATCATGCTGGCATTTTTCTTACCGTGAGGCTATGTATTAAAGGCTATGTGTCTTAAATGCTTATGCCATGATCCGAAGGATGCCTTGGAGGAAGAAAAAGTTAGAGGCCATAAGTTCTTGATTTTTGAAATCAATATGTAAAGCCCATCTTTATGTTTCCCTTTTGCCAAGATTTTCTTTTGTGATTGTGTCCTTGATCAAAAAATAAGAATGGAAAAAATGAACATCAACCAATAAATCATTAGTAAGTTTGCTTATAGATATTATTTAGTAAACCCGTGTAATACACGGGTTGAACAAATAAAATATTAAATATAATAAAATTTTATCAAATATAAAACGATATTTTATGATAAAATATAATTGAAATTACGTTTAGTAAGAATAATATATAATAAAACAATTATATCAACTTTTTAAACTTTTGGTTAAAACTTTTTTTTCCAAAAAAAATAATAAATATTATATTTCAAAACAAACCGTATTAAAATATCATTTTTAAAAATTTTCTTATTATAAATTTCAATTTTAATTATTTTTTGTTTATAAAAAATTAACTTTCAAAAACACTAATTTTAAATAAGTTTGATGTTTTGTAAAAATTTCTTATTCTATAAAAATTATTTTTAGAAATAACATTAATAAGAAGATTTTTTTTAAATTTATTAAAAAAACTATTTTTGTTCTAAAAAAAGTTAAATAATATTATTGATAATTAAGGTAATTATTTAATAGCAGAGAGAAGCGGGAAAATGTTGGTGAGAATGAATGTGGTGCCGCCACGTGTCACCCAAAGATACTATTTTATTAGAATAGAAATATATTTTTCTTGAGATTGGGTACCATAAGAACATCATCTAAAGCCAATTATTTAAAAAAGATGTAGTTAAAATACTAGAAATAAAAAGTACATTACCATTTCCTAGGGTGTAGATGAATAAACGCAAGGCGATGAAGGGGCCATCTATGGTGTAACACCCTAATAAACATACCAATCAAAAGTATAGTCGTTTAGGAGACAATCAAATTGAAAGTCCTGGGCTAGATTAGAAGTGGAAAAAGTAGATTCTTGAGCATAACTAGACAATTGAGGACACATATTAGCATAGTGTTCATCAGTTCTACGTAGCTGGCTAAGAGGGGGCCTACGATCACGACTACGACCACTACCACCCAAAAAGTATTAATGCAATCCCCAAAACCATGATTTGGCTTTACCTTCACTATAAGAAGTGCTAGAAGTTGGTTGATGGAGTGGTGTTGAAGGCAACATATGGCATGGCAGTTGCATGAAGAGAGGTAGCAAAAGGTCATGGCTTTCCGCTTAACCTAGAGATCACGATAGAAAGGACGAGGTTGGGATGTCCAATAATCAGTGGAGAAAATCTCAAAGGCAAGACTTAATCCACATCGAAATCAATTCGTTTTGTCATTATTAGAAATGATATGATCATTGGCTACTAGTTGGTTGTAAGGAAACATCAATTATTTGCCATATTTAGAAACAAATGAGGTTCCTTTCTTCAATCACCTACGAGAGTCTTTGAGATTGTGCAAGCATTCGAATAAGAATAACTATAGGCAGATTCTAATGAAGACTAGACTACATGAGAAGTGGAGAGACCAAAGAGGATTGTAGTAGAAGAAGGATTCTTTGATCAGTTTCAACCGTAGTAAATAGGCTGCGTTAGCGTTTGTTTTGCCATTGATTGTAATAGGAGAGTAGGAGCTGGATTAGTCCCATCAATAAAACCAAGCTACTTTTGATTATATAGGAGATTAAGAAGTTAATTTGTCCATAAAAGATAATTGGAAAAAAATGAGTATGAGGGGAAGCTTGTGTAAGAAGAAGAAAGAGAGGAGGAGGAGAAAAAGAAGATCATTTATCATCAATTTAGATCACACATTCATTAAGTCATCACTCTATGTCAATTTTTCAAAATTATCATTTTATCAATATCATGATTTTAAATCAACTTAGAATTCCTAAAATTAGGTAATGGTAAGAAAACATAGCTAAGTGAGTATTTCATGAATTGATGGACTTTTCTTATTGAACTTTTTTTCAACACTCAATTTATGTTATCTTAATTCATTTTTTCATTATTTTAAATTACATATATGTCAAAATAAAATTATCATGACTTTGTAAAGAAATAATCTCAATGTAACATACCAAAATTCTAAGATATTACAACCATTTCCCACTAATTTAAGATTTTGTTCCCAAAATAACTTTACATAGAAAACATATATGGATGGTATTTCAACATATTTCTCTCCAACTCTTAAGAGGTATAAATCTAATCCTTTCATTATTGTTTAAGAGCATTCACAACCCGTACCCCATTTTTATGTGAGTGGGTGCCCCATTATAGGGGATGGTTGTAAGTGTTTGCGAGTGAAGGAGAAATAAATTTATGGGGGTTGTACTGTATTTGGGGAATCACGGTACAACCCCCATAAATTTATTAATATTTTAAAAATAGTTGTGAGTAGATAAGAGAGAAAAAATAATGATAAAAGTATGAAAAAATATTATTTAATTAAAAGTAGAGAGAAAAAATAGATGTTTTTAATGTAATTATATAGATTGGGATGGGGGATGGATTGTGAATGCTGTAAGATAATTTTATATTAAAGTTAGCACTATGTTCTTTTGGATAGCTATGAAAATAGGTTCCTCTTCTTCAGTTGCCTTTTATTGTGCTGCTTTAATATTGTGCTTCTTTAAAGAAAATCACTATTTCATTGCACCTTATTGATGACCATGTGACAAAATATACTCTAGTACTACAAAGGCATAAAGACCCTGATCCCAATTATAACATGTTAATGCTAAGTATTAAAAATTTCAGTAACCAATGTATTGTTGTATTATTGAGCTTAGAGCTTTCGATGCATAAGTAGTAAATATCCTGAAAACATCTCTTTACCATTAATCAAACGAAGCCACAATTCTCACTTCACACACCACACCGTTTTCAACAAAACGTTTTAACATTGACCGAGATACCTCTTGTCAAAATTGCAAAATATGTGAAGTTTTACCATGGCACAAATCATTGTCATCGAAGGTTCACTCTAGTCATTAAACAAACTAGAACCACTAGTTTTTGTCAAGGTCGAAGATCACTTTTGATGCCATGAGAGTTCAGAGTGAGTCAAATCCACACTTATAAGATGGCACAATAGCTAGAATCCACATTGTTTCCTCTTAATAAAATGATGTTATTGAAACTACTTGAGTAAAGTAACTCTTGATGACCTAAAACTATGCTAACTTGGTACCATGAAGGGTTAATACTAAAGGGTTAGTAACAAAGTTTTTCAGACTGGACAAGACAACGAACCAGGAGCTTACTGGTCTACTTGTCTAACTAGGTTAATAAGATTTAAGAACCGAATGACCACATAAATAATAGAAAAGATAAAAATGTTTATATCTATCTTCTTTATAACAAAAGTATGAAAATAATATATGTTTTGATGTAGATTTATTTTTGATAAAATATGAGGACTCAAGTAGATGAAACATGAAATTCTAGAATACTTAATTAATCATAAAATGAGATTAAAAAAAGATAAAAAGAATGATTCATATTCTATCTGACCTTCAATTGCGATTTAACTAGACCAATTCAATCACTAGATTTCGTCTAAAGCCAGTTTCGAAAACACAACCGATAGAGTTTGTGCCAACACAATAAGAGGATGCGAAAGGTGACCCGGTGCGAGTGGTCTATTTATGTTAACCATATCCAATACATCATAAGGATCTTGCCTTGAAATCCATTTCATATCCTTTAGTTTACCGCATGTAAAAACTAAATTTTGTATAAAACTCAAAATTAGGCCTTGAATCTATTGTAGTTTTCACAAATCAAAAGAAACTAAAGTAGTTAAACAATTTTCATGGTGACTCATGAAGCCTTGTTAGAAAATAAAAAATGGTGTACCGGTGACTTAAAGAAGATTGCAGGATATATAAACCATTATAAGTTGAACAATTACAATATACAACTATTCAAAAAGCACACAACTTGTTTGAAACTCACTTAAAAACGCTCATTTGAAATTGGCTCCTTTGTAAACGCTCGGAGCCCAAGCCAATGTAAGCTCGACACATTGGTTCACTCCTTTGGCTCACTTAAATTAAAATTAAATTTTAAATAGGCATAAATTATAACCCAAAATTAAAGTTAATTACATGGTTGGTTCCTGTGATATACCCATATTGTAGCATTGATACCAACTTAAAAAAATTACATTATTGGTCTAATAAGCCTTAAAAACATAAAATGAGTGGCACTAACTTCTATTAAGTGAATGTTAAAAGACTTTTTTTTCCCGGAACTAAAAGACAAAAATGCATAATATTTATATATATTATATATAAATATCTATACTTATTAATAAATCAATATATTTAGTGTCACGTGTTATGTTTCTAGGTCTTTATATCTTTAATTTCCCGGCTAAAAATGTATGTAGCCTTAATTTTTTGTTAGAGTTCATATAAATAAAGTCAAATTTTTGCTACAATCCAAATTTAGAGAAGTTTAAAGAAGGAAAGTCAAAAATCAAAATTGAATGTAATTTGTGCTAATGATTGCACAAAATAGGAAATCAAACTTTGAATAATAGATTTACGTACGAGACATAATTTGTACTAAGATCTATATTTTGTACTAATTGCCACATGTTTTCTTTGTTGTAAGAAAAAACTATACTACGAAATAATCGATCAGGTTGAACTAGGTTGATATGAAAAAGAAAATCGCTTTTGAGACATTATATTTACAAATCTTTTGTAAAATTTATGACGTGAAATTTTTAACTTTATATTGTATATCTTAAAAATTTTATTGTTTGAAACTTTTAATTATATATGCATTTGGAACTTTCGGCAACTTTATTTATTATTATCATAATTTTATCTCAAAGTTTCATATACAAAATTTGGTGTTTTAGTTGCTTTATCTTAAATGTTAAAGACATAAAAGACGCGTAAGAAAATCAATGACATTAGTTCCAAAAGATGGTGCCATGTTCACCATAACTTAAGTTACTTTGATTTTAGCTTAAATGCTCCATAACTAAGATTCAATCATATTAATGTTGATTGTCGTGGTCTACTCAAAAACAAATTAAATTAAGTCTTAACTCAACTATATGAGTACGGATAAGTAAGGTTGTCTACACGAGTAATATATGAAAAGTGTAACTCTAGTTTAATGGTTTTAACTTTATAAAGAAAATAACTTGGAATTAATAATTGATTGTGAAAACAATAATAATAAGAATGATCCACTTTGGGTTTCAGGTTTGTAAAACAAAGTTGTAGCATAGTTATTCTTAGCAAACAATTACATAGATATAATTGTGTTGGTTTGATTGATTTTAGTGATAGAGATAGAACGGTTTGTAAACGAACCTATTCACACACTACCGATTTCAATTTTCTAATCAAAAACTAAAACTTACAATGCTCTTGATGTAAAGAAACTAAAAACTGATGAGTATTAGATTAAGATTCAAAACAAAGAAAAACCATTAAGGTAATCAACCAATAAATGAAATCATATAGCTTAACATGTCAATCAAAATTTCAACCCAATCTAAGAACAACTAATGTTAAAAAAATATCATAAACACAAACCCTACACCCAGAGATGATCATGAGTGATTTAGCCACTAATGGTTGCCATGGAATCAAATTCAGTTGTCTTAGGAATCGATTGCATGAAAGGATGGATCCGTAGGTCTTCTTAATTTGCTTTCAAAATTGCTACTTGAATGGCCAAAAACGACTTGGTGAAGTCCCTTTTTCGCAACCCCCTTTTATAACCTTTAATTAGGTTGCAAACCCTCATATTTCGTAGCTGTGAGCCTAGGGACGTATATTACGTCGTCAGGGACGTAATTTACTAGCCCCCTTAATCAACATTTTTTCCTCCTCTTTTACGTCCTAGTTTGTGTGCTTTATTTTGACTAATCACACATAGGACGTAATTTACGTCCCCACTTCACTTTTCCTTCATTTCCGCTATTTTCGAAGTGTCACCTTCATCGTGAGCTTCCAGCTTCCATTCTAACTCTCGAAAACACTCCAAATGTGTCTGTTTTACCTCCACGAGCCTGAAAATCAATTAACTCTCAAAGTAATTGTGTTCTACAATATTAAACACGTAAAAACATATAATTAAACATTTTAATATAGTGAAAAACCCCTACACATCACCACCATCGTAACCCACCACCACGTTCATCTTCTGCCTTTAAAGCTTACACCCAAACCTATTTCCTTCCCCCATTTCATGTAGATCTACATCCTACCCACCACCAACGCCACCACTTTAACTATCATCCCCATACCACTTGATGGAAGCCTTAACCACCATTTATTTCCTCTTGTTCGCCTTGTATTAGAGATCTTGCGCATCATCAACTTTGTTAAGGTTTAAGGATCTGATGGATGCCTAATTGTAGTTGAGAGGGTGGTGAGTTGTTGTCGACTATGGTGGTGTTAGTGGTAGTGGTGATGATGCTGGTTAAATTACAGTGGTGGTTAAATGATGGTGAAGGTGGTGATTACGTGATGATGGTGGCGGTGGTGGTGGTGGTGGGTGAGAGAGAATATAATAATAATAACAATAACAATATCGATAGCGATAGTGATAGCGATAGAAATAATAATAATATAGGACATAATGGTCATTTTATTAAAATTAACTTCAAAAACTTATGTCCATCCCCTTTAGGGACCATGGGTGTTACGATTAGGGAAGCAATTGGGATCAATGATGTAATTTTCTATAAGTTAGGACCAATATTAAAGTATGAGAATACCACATAGACCAACTATGTAATTAACTCCCAAAATTATGATGTATTTTCTAAGCTTAAAGTTCACTATTAAAGCATAGTGTTCAAAATTTGTTATTGATTAAAACTAGGTGTATTCTCATCGCTCTCCTTGACGGGTATCAGGCTCGGAATATTGTCTCGTGGTGACTACAAAAATTGTTTACCACGCAAAAAAAAAAAAAAAAAAAAAACAAACACAACATGTAGTTGTTTATCGTTATCGCCTTTGACTGTTAATTACATTCCAAAGTAATAAATAGTTTCAGAAGCAACACCACGAACCGTTACGAATCACAGAACATAAATTCAGCATTATAAGCATAGTCATCATAACCTTGTGGTTTAATAGAACTAGATTCAGGAATCAAGGCTTAAATGACTATACCATTGTGACATCCTACATATATCCCATGTCGGTCGTGTACATGAGAGATTCCTGGTTTATAAGTAATGTCTGGTCTCTAATATCACTAACGCGTTTTGGGCGTATTGGCTGTGGATGAGAGGAGAACTCTACAGTTAAGCGTGCTCAGGTGAGAGCAATCCAGGGATGGGTGACCTCCCTGGGAAGTTTTCATCCGAGCAACCAAAAGAAAATCCGTGAGCTCCTCGTGGGCAAAGCGGACAATATTGGTGGTACGAGGGGCCGGGTGTTACAGAATGGCATTAGAGCCACTCCTGTGCCCTTTGCGATGGTGGGACAAACCTCACCATGGACGGTGAGTATGTTCTCGGGCTCATCGAGGACGATGAGTCCAAAGGGGGGGGGTGATTGTGACATCCTACATATATCCCACATCGGTCGTGGACAGGAGAGATTCCTGGTTCATAAGTAATGTCTAGTCTCTAATATCACCAACGCGTTTTGAGCGTATTGGCTGTGGATGAGAGGAGAACTCCACAGTTAAGCGTGCTCAGGTGGGAGCAATCCAGGGATGGGTGACCTCCCTGGGAAGTGTTCACCCGGGCAACCAAAAGCAAATCCGTGAGCTCCTCGTGGGCAAAACGGATAATATTGGTGGTACGAGGGGCCGGGTGTTACAACCATCATCATCACAACCTTAATGACGAAAAGAATAATAGATCTAGGCTCTAATCAAGGCAGCGCTATCATCACCACCATAGACACCCACAAAGTTAGGGATTAGATGACAGCATAGTCATCATCACAACCAACATATAATACCCTTCAACAATAAACAAAGATTTAAGACGAGAACAAGCTCGTCGTCATTGAATGGAACATAAATAGAAGCCTTAGAAATAGATACATAGGCTTTCGGAATAGTTCATGTACATAAGCCCAACAAGGAGCATCATCCGTGACAACACAAACAAAAACAATAAACATTCGATACAATTTGAGAAAAAACTAGGGTTTACATCCATAAACATCAAATCATCAACTAATAAGTATAGACCAAACATCATCGAGCCAACAATAAAAGCAAAGCAAAGAACTCAAAAGACCTTACCAATGATAAAAAAGATATAATCTCCAATGGCGACCACATTTACGGAAGCACATGGTGGTGATGGCATCTTAACCTTTGTGTGACCACCGGACCTTGCTGCAACACGGACGCCACCAAAGGCGGTTGGTAGGGACACAGACGACGTCCAACGTGACTATCATGTAAACTACATGACTGTGGAACTAAAAAAAGGCCTCGCGATGACGAAACCGTCTCCGCCTCCCCCACAAAGGTCCATGCTATTGCCACCGCCTCCGGCTCCCACCCAAGGTTTATCGCTAGCGCTAGTCACTTATATCCATTTTTATGGAAGAGAAAAGGGGAAATGAAGGTCGGGTTGTAACGCCAATGGCAATTTTTCCATCGCCTTATCATCATATTGTCATCGCCATATCCACTGTTTCGTGATCGATGGAAAAATGAAGAGACAAGAAATGAGGGGAGGCGTGTAGATCAGTATAAAGGAGAAGAAGGAACAGCACCGCCGGTGTAGTAAAATACCAAAACGACCCCTAGTTTACTGTTCATTTGAACTGTGTTTGAAGTTTATATGGTAAGTGTACTCTAAATTCTATATTATGTGATTTCAAATACGTGATTTTATAAATATTATTTCTTGTTCTTTATATTTATCAACATCCATAAAAGCAACAAATGTTAAGAAGTGTACGAGCTTTAAAAACAAATGAGTTTGTTCAAGCTTTTTACAAGCCGAGCTCGAGCTTGATTTATAAAATATGTTTAGCTCGGCTCATTTGCAGCCTTATTAAAATAATATAACTATGAAAATGTCATCATTAGAATTTGATCTTATTAAAATAGTAAGATCATGGAACATTATAACCTATAACCTATTCTAGAAACTAAATAGAAGATAATGTTGAATATATAAAGATTCCATCCCTAATCTCCAAGTTAGTACATTAATATCTCAATTTTGGTCTCAACTAGTAATCGATACCATTTCTTACATTATTTTTAATAGAAAAAGCAAAATCACTTGAAATTTTGCACTATGTATAGAGGTATTTAGCACTGGTATTTAACTTGTGCCTATTGTAAACCCTGATTCACCATCCTTTAGTAGAGCTTTAGAGTTACAATCTATATAAACTATTCCTTGGTGTTTACCCAAGTTCAATATTAACATCATCTTCATTAGAAAGATCAAGTAGTTCAAACTTGATGCTTAACACTAATTCCGTTTCAGTAATAACAACACGAGGTATAACTTGTCAGCACAAACATCCTACTCTAGGATGCAATTTTAGTCCCTCAAGTACACCCTGTTGTCCACAGCAATACACAACTTCTATTTTCTAAATTTAGATACAAAACGTTTCAAGCTAAAATAATAAAAAGAAAAATTGAAGAAGTAAAATTGAGAATGCAGATATGATGATAAATGACTCAAGAGTCAGTAACTTGCTATCTACTTCCATTGAGCAGAGATGGTACCAACTGATCGATATGAATTCAGGATTAGAAAACACCAGTTAATTAAATGATCATCACATCTGAGCGACCGGACCGGTGGTTATGCGTTAAAGAAGTGGACCGAAGAAGGAGGCCAATTAAATATAGCCACAACCAGAACCCAAGAAGAAGCACATCTAGCTAGCTGCCATTAATTGCCCTCCCACCTACATCAGTGCACTTAAATATTAGTTACATGTCTCTTTCCATTCCTTGTTGTTTGTAAATACATTCTCTTTCCTTTGCAACATAACAAAATATAATTATAGAAATATCATCAATACAACCCATAGCTAGTAATGATTGACATATTTACTCACCAACCGTTCCCGATCCGCATTCACTTCACTTGTATAAAAATACCATGGGAGAGGACCTCAGGCCATGCATATATACTCATAGTTTCCTTGTTATTTAATTTGATCAATTTCTTTATCAAGCTTGAAGCTGCTGTTGTAGATAGAAATGAAGTCGCCTGCAGTTGTGGGTGGGGAAGAAAATCAAGAGTCAGTGGAAAGTAAGAAGCTTGGTATGTATTTCGTTGAGTCTGACAACAGGCGTTCCCCTTTTGCCGGAGGCTATACCACCCTTGGTACTACGCCGGTCAATATCCATGGCAAGCCTATCACTGATCTCTCCAGAACCGGAGGCTGGCTTGCGGCCTTTTTCATTTTCGGTCAATATCCACGCAACTACTAGTACCTTTTTTTCTTTGTTTTTTTTCTTATTAATTTCTGCATGCTAAGTTTATGAATGAATCTTGGGCCGGTGCAGGGAATGAAATGGCCGAAAGAATGGCTTATTTTGGTCTGTCGGTGAACATGGTAGCCTTTATGTTTTATGTGATGCATCGCCCTTTTACTAGTTCAGCAAATGCTATCAACAATTTTTTAGGAATCTCACAGGCTTCCTCTGTTCTTGGTGGTTTTCTGGCTGACGCTTATCTTGGTCGATATTGGACTATTGCCATATTCACTACCATCTATCTTGTGGTGAGTGAGATTCATCTTATAACTAATGTAGTAGCAGGTTTTTTTCTGTTTTTTAGCCTTACTTACTGTAAGCACAAGCACAGGCTCTCAGCTCTCTTTCTAACTAAAATCTTGCAAATGAAAGGGTTTAACAGGAATAACATTATGCGCCACGTTGCATGTTCTGGTGCCAAATCAAGACGAGTGCAACCAGCTTTCCCTGTTATTAGGTAACTGTGAACCTGCAAAACCATGGCAAATGTCCTATCTGTATACGGCTCTTTATGTGACCGGTTTTGGAGCAGCCGGTATCAGGCCTTGTGTGTCTTCGTTTGGAGCGGATCAGTTTGATGAGAGGAGCAGAGATTACAATGCCAACCTGGACCGGTTCTTCAACTTCTTCTACCTCTCTGTAACTCTAGGAGCTATTGTCGCGTTTACTGCTGTAGTCTACATTCAAATGCAGCTGGGGTGGGGTTTTGCCTTTGGTGCTTTGGCTGTAGCCATGGGAATCTCCAACATGCTCTTCTTTCTTGGTACTCCTTTATACCGACACAGGTTACCTGGAGGAAGCCCTCTCACTCGTGTTGCTCAAGTCCTCGTTGCTGCTTTCCGAAAACGTAATGCATCCTTTGATAGTAGTGAATTTGTTGGCCTATATGAGCTTCAGGGGAAAAGATGTGCTATCAAAGGCAGTGCTAAAATACCTCATACGGATGATTTTAGGTAATGATCAAATTTTATTTCTTTGACATGCTGTAAATATAGACAGACATACACGCAAGCATACTTCCATACATACACATGTATATATTAATGTTACTATATATGTTTTGAATGGATGTTGTATACATTATAGATTTTTGGATAAAGCGGCTCTGAGACTGAAAGAAGACGACACGAATATGAGTCCCTGGCACCTTTGCACCGTGACTCAAGTGGAAGAAGTTAAGATCTTGTTGAAGTTGATTCCAATTCCAACGTGCACCATAATGCTAAGTGTTATCCTAACAGAGTTTCTGACACTTTCAGTTCAACAGGCATACACACTCAACACTCATATTGGGCGTCTGAAACTTCCGGTAACATGCATGCCTGTTTTTCCAGGCCTCAGCATATTTCTTTTGTTGTCTCTCTATTACACCATCTTTGTCCCTCTATCTAGAAGCATCACACGCCATCCACGTGGGGCCTCTCAGCTTCAGAGGGTTGGCCTTGGGTTAGCCATTTCAATCTTGTCTGTGGGTTGGGCTGGGGTTTTTGAGAGATACAGAAGGAATTATGCGATAAGACAAGGGTACGAGGTGAGTTTTCTAAGTCCAATGCCTGGTCTGAGCGCTTACTGGTTATTGATCCAGTATTGTCTCATTGGGTTGGCTGAGGTATTTTGCATTGTAGGCTTATTGGAATTTTTGTACGAGGAGGCCCCAGATGCTATGAAAAGTATAGGTTCCGCTTATGCCGCTGTAGCTGGTGGTTTGGGCTGCTTTGTTGCCACTATCTTGAACAACATTATCAACTCTTTAACAGGGAATGAGGAGAAAAGACAAAATTCTTGGCTGTCCCAGAACATAAACACAGGAAGATTTGATTACTTCTATTGGCTTCTTACGCTTCTCAGTATGATCAATTTCTGTGTGTTTGTATACGCTGCACGCAGGTATAAGTACAGACATGGAGCTTCCACACAATTAAGTAGCACTTAATTACATATATTCCGAGGATTTCAGGGATACAAGAGAACACATATTTGTTCCTAGTTTGTATATTTTCTGATGAATTTTGAACAACAGAATAGACCATGCCTCTTTTCTCCTGTTTGCAACTTCTTGTAAACCAGAAACATCACTTTCCTATGTGTGTGCCCATTTCAAGAAGTATGTTAAAGTTGAAATTGTATTTATGACACTTGCTTTAACTACTAACTTCCGTAATAGGTTTCGGAATTCAGATGACTTGTATAGCTTTCTAATCAAGTAATCACTTTTAGATTTAAAACATAACATCGGTACATGAAATCAATTATCACATAAAACAGAAAATGTCGATGAATAGAATGTTCTTTCCTATGAGGCAATTGATAAATTTATGTGTTTAATCGTACTAAATGACTCCTTTATACAAGTGGCAAACAAATACAACGAAACATTACAACGCATCATGAAGAGCGTAACTGCTTGATGGTTATAATTGTCAGCAGACAACAATTTACATTAGTACAAATATTTAGTAGTAACTCTGTTAGTAGTAACTTAGTTGATGCTAGAAATAACTTAATTGATGCTGATCACATTTACTTTAATTCTTGGATGAGTGTATGCTGCGCATCTCATAACTCATAAATTTTACATTCCAATCTCTCATACGACCTTAAATAAATCCAATTATACCAAAATGACAATAGTGACACTAAATTTACCAACAACCCTAAATTCCCATCTAATATGAAATACCATCATGGTTTTTCATATGCTTTGTTGAATTATTTAATCTAATGTTATTATGTTTGTTTTTCATATGATATGTAGTTAAATTTATATTTTATATTTGTAAATTCAACTATTTGAATCATATATACATACACCAATTATAAATTATTTGTTCCTCAAGTTAAGCATAAACTCTTCGTCAATGCTTGTGCTGAACTTGGACAAATATATATAGTATATGCCATAAGAAGTGTCTTTATTAACCCAATGAAATTAAGATGGATTAAAACTTGAACAAAAAAGCCCTCATTTTGTTGTAGATTGTACGAATTTTAGTGCATTCCTCTAAAATTAATTCACGGTTTTGCAAATAATTCTTGGCCTCAAAGGAGTTATCAAATATTAAAAGCAACAATAAGCCCTCGACGTATGTAATCTCAAATTTCCAATACCTTTAGTAGCCAAGATCCTCTTAGCATTCGTCAGAGTGCCATGTTGATGGCAACAACAATTACTAGCATCTTCCTTCAAGTCTTAGGAAACTATGCATTTGTAGGGCCAAAGCTATTTTATTCTCTCTTTGCAAACTCGTCTATCTATCCTTGGTAGGGCATCTTCGAAAGAAGGTCCTCCCAAAGCGCTCAGGTGATTTCTTTATATGTTTACTAGTCTATAATCCCTTTTGATGTCTCTTTTTCTAACCACGTAAGATTTTGTTACAGTTCCAAACTTCATGTAGAGATTCCAAAGTGTAGAGCTTGAGAATCCTTCTATCGAATTTGAGACGAAAATTCAATGTCATCCTTGTTTCCAAGCTAGAACCTTTGCCATACTGAATAGATTTTCTACCTTTGTATTTGACATGTTGCCATCCTTCAACAAATTTAAAACTTGGTTGTGGCATTAGGCGATTCGACATAGTGTTAACATTCTTAACCAAGTTCCTACAAAGGGTTTGAGTAACATGACATCCTAAGAAGGATGGAGAGTAAAAAACCAACACTTCACCACTAAAGGTGTTTGGTTGCTTCACACATATGAAAGATTATCAAGTAAGGAGATAAAACTAAATGATAAGAAGTTAAGATAGAACATCAAAAACTAGCAGGTTCGTTGCAACAGATAAAACTGTCAATTTAGAAATAGGATCGAGTGACTATGAATTTTGTTACAAAGCTTCCAAGAACTCGTGTAGGGCGTGGTCATGGTTTATCTAGGGCTTACTAGGGAGAAAGGCATATCACCTTTAGCAGCCTAATCAGAAAAGACTTCAATTTTCCTGGGATGTCATGTTTGAATAGGATAATAGCGGGGATGGGAAATGTTTTTGTTATTTTAGTGTAAATAGATTGACTTTATTGACCAAAGTGAATCATAACATATATCAAACAATTTAAAAGGTGTGCATGCATGCTTTTTAAGTTTACTATGATTTTAATTATTCAAGAGCGTCATTTGTTCTTAGGTGTGAAGTCCCTAGCAATGAGGGTTTCAAGGTCGCGAAGCTCCTTTGGCATATTTTGTGTAAAATTTGAATTGAAGAAATAACCACGAGTGAGCAGCTTCTAACCCTGATGTGAGTGTGTTGGAATGGTGTTTTTAAGTGTTTAAATGTTAAATATTAAGTGTGATCACTTGTTTTTATGCATATGATTTTTTTATAAAAGTTAACTACGAGTTGATGTGATTTTGTTGGTAAAATGATCAAGTTGGAAGTTTACATGGTGAAGAAAGGTGTAGGATGGGTTGAGAAACAAAGATTCCAAGTATAACAGAAAAGGTCCCGGTAAAGCCTACTGTAGCCAATTAAAAGAAAATCCCCAGAGTGCCACGGCCGACCTAAATACCTATAAAACCGTGGTTTTGTTAATTTTCAGCCACAACTTGCACCCCATTTGACCTAGGCGAATTTTGACAAATTTTAGGAGTTCCTATGACATTGATTCACCATTCCACTTCTCTCCAACAACATACAATAACCCATTATGCAAATAATAAACGGTTTTGAAGATCATTTAAAAACAAAGAGCGGCTAATCTTCTCGTGATCTACTTTAGGCAGTAGGTTTTATGTGATAAGGTTTTTGATTGTGTTTAACTTGTGTTGGGATTAAACTTTAGAACCCGTTAAGTTATTTTATAAGTTTAACATGCGTCTTGGTTATTTAAACAATTGTTTTTGGTTAACCTCTATTTGAATGTCATATGATCTCATGTGAATTGTACGCTTATGAAATTTTGGTTGCTAATGAAATTGGTATTGTGTATAAAGACCCGTTAAGTTTTGGTTATCTATATCATATAATCATTGCACACATAGAATCTTCGTTAAGGATTTTACTACAAGTTAGACAAAACAATTACCGAAAATCAAACCTGATTCTGAAGTGGATTACCCTTTCTCATAAGTATCTTCTTAATCAATTTTAGTCATTTACAATTGCTTTCCTAGTTAACTTGTTAATTATTTCAATATTCAATTTTCACAAACAAGAGACAATACTTTAAGTAATTTAGTAATTCATTGAATCATTTACTCATACATCAAATTGCAACACATCGACCACTAATTTCACGAGGATCAACAATCCTACTTACCATAACTAGTTCAAGGTGAACAGGGACACACATTTAACATCGTATTTGATCGGCCTTCGGTAGTGATTAGACCTCTCGACCTTGAATATGAAAAAAAAACAATTTTTGTTAAAGGTTTAGGTTTCGAAAATTCAGCACAGGCCACCATACTTTGTTCTTATAGATTGATTTTGAGTTTTATTTGATTGGGAAATTCAAGTGAAAACGTTGAATTATTTCAATCTAAAAGTGTTTCATGACTTTTAGATTATACAATATTTGATTTACAAATTTCTAATATGAAGAGACCCAAATAGGGCTTTGTCGTTGTAGATTGATAGTTGTGATGCTTGACAACTTACTAGGATCACATATTCAACCTCATCTACGTATTAGCCGATCTGTTTAGACGAAATTCCAACAATTTTGATTACTTCTTGGGTTTGCAACACTCTATTCAACATGCACATTACTTCATTTAGGTCGTTCCTTATTAAATCGTCATTACCAAATGATACACTTTGTTGATTTCCTTGGAATTGACCTTAACTTTTTATTTTTTTGGTAATTTTTTTGTATAATTAATTTTTGTTTCCCTCGATGATAACCACCCTTGTTATATGGACCTCTTTGATACTAGTGACCTCTAGCTTATGTGTTGGCTCTTGAAAGTTTGTGTTAATCTAATTGGATGCACTCACATACCAAAGATTTGGTTGATTCCTTAAACATGGATTATAGGTGTTGGAGATCATGTTAAATTGCGAATTCATTCCATAAACTTAATGACTTCCTTAGTTTTTCCCAAAAGCATTAGACAATTTAGAGCTGAATGTCCCATATCATCATAATTCGCACAGATTTCATATTCCAGCGAAATATTCATGACATCATTGCCTAAACTTTAGCATAGGTAAGCCATCCAAATTTCTAATGAATTAAACATGTCATTAGTGGCATAATCAATTATTGATTTAAAAATTGATGGTTCAGCTTTTTGATTTGCAAAAGCCTGCGTTTTTTTTTTTTTTTATCAATTTAGAAAATAATTTTCAACATCTTCGTGGTGGGTCAAGAATGTCCTACTACTAGAACAAACAAAATTTGCTTTTTTAAGAGCAAGTCATTATAAAAATTTTACTAGCTTGCATATTGGAACCTCATGATGAGGGCACTATCTATGACAACCTGTAATTTCAGGTCAATACCTGACCCCAACCTAGTCATAAGTATATATGTTATACATGAATTTTAATTGAGTTTCACTTATTTTAAGTTATTTCATGCATAGAAAATCCATGCATAACATAACATGCATTGGTGATTTGACGTAATTGATGATAATTAATATATATGTGTTAATATGTATTTTAAAGTGTTACAAATTAATTATTGTAGAACCCAAATTATATACGTTGAAAAACTCTAAATTTAATAGTAAACCTAAACGCGCAAATTGATAATTTACGCGAAATAATTACTTTTAACGCAACTACACGATACGCAACGTATTATTAAAGAATCAACAATACTAAAATATGTGATATTATATATGTTTTCATAATATTTAAATGTATTTTGAAAAGTAAAAATTAAAAATATATAAGTATATAAAAATATCAATGGCACAACAAAATCTAACTAAAATACCCAATACTACACAAAATTGAAAACACCCCCTCCTCATGCATGTTGACCGTCCACGCTACCCCCCCCCCCCCCTCTCACCTTTCTTTTTCATCAAATCGTCATGTGATTTTCTTGTTGCTTTTTAAGACTTCCATTTATGTGAAACATTTACATAAGGGTTTAAAGCATGATGCCTACCTTACATTTCTTGATATTTCTTCCCAAAAATTGAGTTTACCAACACTAACTAGGTTATAAATCTATTTCACTTTACCCATCAAATTCACATAAACGCTTTCCACCCATTTTTACTCTCTCCATCCATCATCCCACTATATTTCAAGCTTCTTTTCTACTAATCAAGAGTGTTTCATGTGCCATTAGTGAAGACTAAGTGATTGTTAAAGTATTTAAGTATCCTAGAACAACCCTTCCATATTTCTTGTTTGATTTTAGTAAGAACACTCTCTTCTTGTTTATATATATTTCATTTAATCATGTATTTTTATCTATTAGTTCATATAAAGCTAGTTTCATCCATCAAAGATATTTTTGTTGAATATAATAATTTTACAAACATAGGGTTTCAAGATAATAATTCACCCAACACACTAACATGAACTAAATAATGAATTTTTTATGTTAAAAGTAAATATTTATAGGTTAATGTTTGACTAAATTATTATTTGGTGGTTTTATAAAAATTATAAAGGTGTGTTAAAACTCAAGAAAAGATTTAAATGGGTTAAGTTACGTTTATAAGATTTTAGATGTTTTACAAGTATTACTATGAACATTAGTGTATTTTACAAGTTATAAGGAGTTAGTGAGTTGTAATATATTATTTCAAAACATGGGTTAAGACAAATTGATAAATTGACTAACATGACAGTATTTTTATTAAGGGATTTTACTATAAAATTTCATAAACTTTATAGTATAATAATATTATTTAATAATTTGCAGAAACCCTAGTTTAATTTATAATAAGGTTAATAAAAGCTAAGTAAAATAAAAGAATAATTTTACCAAGAAAACAATTATATAGTTATTTTATGTGCAAGTATATATATTTATACATGGGTTGTACAAATATGAAAACCGGTGATATTTCTTATATGTTAATATTTCAAATTATTTTGATGAAAATAATACAAATTTTTTTTTACTTAAAACATAAGACTATTTCCAAACCCTAATTTCCATAATTGCACATGTAAATCCTATAATTAATTACTACGCACTCGGGTCACGACTCGGGTCGAGTCAAAATGCTATTTTAATACCCAAACAACATGTCAACTTTAAAATACAAGGGCTTTCGTACACTCTCAAATAAAATATAATTTATTAATATTTTCTAAGTAATATATATTTAATAATTATCAATCATATATACCAATGGTCGTTGAGTCAAACACCTCTTTACCACGTTATATGGAAGAAACAATTGCATGTTCACATTACACGTAGGAGTAATTATTTAGAAATAACTTGCCTTAATTATTTTAGGACAAACTTAGGTTGGATTTCTCCGAGCACTTTGGATATCCACAGATCTTCATACTCGATCAATCACTTGTTAGGTGAGTTTCACGATCCTATTTTTACTTTTTTTATTTTGGGGGAGCTTACATGCAAATTATTTTTTTCATGAACACAATTCCTTGTCAATATTTTCACATGTTATATAAGTGGATTACTTACCGTATGAAGTCCCCTTTAATAAGACCGTTAGTTTCTTTTCCTAAGCAAGATAATCATGGATAGTACTATTAGGTTTGACTACCTCCACCTAGGTTAATTATCCTAATTTGACAAGAGGTCTAAACGAGTGCATAATTAGCGTGATTAGCTCTTTGCTTATGGTAGGCATGGGTAGGGAAAATCTATTATAGTTATAGTCTAGCTTCGGTTATAAATGCTTATATTATATTGTAGTATTGTGTGTACAACAATCAAATCATAGAAAGTCTTGTGGTCTATTACATTGTTTATTTTTACATAAAAACCTATGAACTCACCGACTTTATGTTGACATATTTTTCATGTATGTTTTCTAAGTAATTTGATAAATGTATCAAGTTAAGCTAGCATGGATCACATCACATTTAGGGCCATTCATGTTGTTTGGGACATTTATTCCCGTATTGTCATGTTTTGAAAACAATATACTTTATTATTACTACTTCCGTAATTTAACTCCGAAAACAATTGTGTATTTTAAGATTATTTGCAACGTATGTTTATAAAATCATGTAGTGGTTGACGAATGACTATAATGCACGATGATCATGCCCAGTGGGAAACCACCGTGGTTTGGGGTGCGACACAATCTTATCATTTTGTTAAATTTGGTGGAGGCTTCATGTAGTACCTCACCTGATTCTATTAAAACGATCTAATTGCTAAACCAGCATCACTTGGTTTACCTATACAGTAATATTCATCCAAGAATTTTGCTGCATGTCCTCCCATGTATGAATATTAGTTGCTATCAAGCTGATGAACTATTGCTTAGCCTTGTCTTTATGGGAAAATTGGAAAAAGTTTGATTTAAACTCATTTGGAGAAATACCTTGGCTACTAATAATGTTGCCGATTGCTTCAGATTCCAAAAGGTTGGTGTTTGGTTTGTCAAATGTAGTTACCGGAATTATTCTAAGATATAGTGATCTTATTTCGAAAGATTGTCCACGCAGTGCTGGTGGAACAATCGGTGAGGAAGTTCTTGAAATAGTCAGTCTAAAGTGGCTGCCAACTCCATAGACGGGAGCCTACTATTTCTTCATTACCGACTGATGCTATTGATGTGAATCCCACCTTGGTTGAAATTTAGATAACTATTCCAAATTCTATAATTAGGAACTTCAAAATGATTGGGTAATTTATATTTCAGGTGGATTTAGTTTCCTCCGATCCTCAGGCATTGTAGTTTGGATCCCGGTTACAATTTTGGTTCAGCCTTTTTAGTCGTTTTGATCATGAAAAGTTCCACCATTTTCACTTCCATCTTCATTCCATCCGTCATCATCCCAGTCTTCTTCATCGTTGTAAGTTCCTTAATTGCAATGCACCTCAAATACCCATTGTATTTATTATTGATGTCTCAATTTAAATCTGCGTTTTGATTAATGTTTTGATGGACATTTTGATTTTGATTGTTTAGTATAGGAGCCTGATTATTGAGATTTTGGTTCAGTTTTTGGACAAGTGGAATTTAATTATTTGATTTAGTTTTTCTTTTGCTTTGTATTGAGTTGTTGATCAAACAACGCCTTTAGAAAATGGAGATTCATGCACTATTGACCTATGAAGCACTCGATTCTGCATTGCTCATCTTTCAATTTCAGGATTAAATACTAAAGGTGAAGACCTCTTAGAAATCATGTATGCTTGCACCCTGTGTGATGAGAAATAGAAGTAAATAAGAGAAAAAATAGAGCTTAAACTAAAATCAACCAAACAACACCAAACACACAATCTCCCCATAAACGGTGCTTAAATTTGACCATCGTTGAGGTACCAATCAAATATAAGAAATAATTGTGTGTCCTAATCACCTTAAACTAGCTAGGGTAACTAGGATGTCGATTGTGGATGGTGTCAAATTCAAGTCGATTATTTAGCGATTTCAAACTAAACTAAACTCAAACTTTGATTTAAATTGGATTTGCCAACAATAATTAAAAAGATGATCATACCCAATTATAGATTTAGAAGCAACGCGCATCAAGTTGTAAACATATATAACTTATGCTAGGGTTTGAAACTTAATCACAAGACTAAGGAATCCAAGCGTGTTGACTTAATAAACTAAAGCAATGAACAACACAATTGGTTACAAAGTTAATTACAACATACTTAGTAACTAAACTCTACAACTAGGTTCGAGATGATGATGATGATTTTGGCTTGCAATCCGGTTGGAGTGGATGATTTCTACTCCAAAAGCTTATTGTAGCCCTAAAATCGCCTATAATGATATCCTAGTCATCTCTCGTGGATGTCCACAAGTAATGGCCGTCATACGCTATTTATAAGGCTTTTCAAGTGGCGAAAACTCATATGGATCCATGCGACTGGATTGTGTCCAAACGAGTTAGTATTTTTTCGAACTAGGTATTGTACGAGCCTTACATGGTTACTTACGGTTGTAGTTAAAACTTGAATTTCACACGGGAACTACCTTGTCATCTTGTTGGACCTTTGGCTCACTTGAACTTAAACATGGAATTTGCAACACATAATAAAGAGTAAATTACATGGATGGTCCCTAATGTTTACTTAAATTGCACCTTTCGTCCCTAGGAATGGAAAATTAAAGGTTTAGCCCTAAGGTTTGGACAAATGTAATATATTCCGTCTTCAGTTCAAATGCTCTTTAAAAAATATATTAAACTTTTTTAAATACCCATTGTGCTCTTTTTCTAAAAAACAAAATAAATTATAAAATAACAAAACCTATCAATAATGTATATATATTATTGACGTTTGTGGTCCCACTTCAATCACCAAGTTACCATCTTCGATTCTTCTCCTTTTAAAGTGGACCAACATGTTGATCTAGCGAATAAAGTTAACACCTAGCGACCACCTCCCGTCGGCTTTAGCTCATATTCAACGACCACTTGTGACCAATTCTAACCGACATTACCTCAAGACTCGTATATGACCACCGCCGTCCCACATTTACCACCGCCCATACCCCTCCCCCTTTCTTGTCATTCCTTGCCACCACCAACGTCTTGATTTTCTTTTCTCAATCTGTAATGGTTAAATAGTTGGTGATTATCATTAGTTACCGTGGTGGTGAAAACTCGTGGTGACTAGGAGTGACGGTGATTAGTGATGGTTGCCGTGGTGGAAGTGATTGTCGATGGGGTATGTGGTGGTGGTGGTGGTGGTGGCTGCCGAGATAGGGGTGTATGGTAGTTGTGTTGGCTGCTAGAGATAAAGGTGGTGGTGGTGGTTGCCGGGATAGGGATATATGGTGGTTGTGTTAGCTACCGAATATGGGGTTGGTGTTTTTGGTTAGGATGGGGGTCTATGGTGGTGGTTGCCGGGATGGGGTCTGTGGTAATGGTGAATATTTATGAAAACTTTGTAAGTTAATGACATATAATTTAGAGTTAAATTCGATTTTGCTCCCTGAGGTTTGATGAAAATAACTATTTTCCTTCAAAAGATTAAAAATATCAATTTACCTCCAAAGGTTTCATAAGTTGTTTCAATTCAATCCAAAAGTTTCATAAGTTGTTTCAACTTGAATACAATAAATGAAACTTTTGGACTGAAATTGATACAAATGATGAAACTTTTGGACTAAAATTGATGTTTTTGAAACTTTTAGAGGAAAATGGTTACTTTTGTCCAACCTTAGGGAGAAAAATTGAAATTAACTCTATAATTTAATATGTTTCAAAATTAACTATAATTATATTTAAAGGGAAAGCTCATGATACAAAGTGTTCATATTGTGTGAAGCAACAGGAAGACGACACGTGGCTTCTATGCGTTTATACACAGAGGAGTATTTTAGTCCACTGACTTATTTTTATTCCTTCTTGCATGATATTACAACTATTGTGGCTGGTAAAAGTTGAAGGTTTTGAAGAACCTTGAGTATTTAATATTATAGCATGCGCAATTTAATAAGAACCTTGAATGACTAATTAAGAACCTTGCGTAATTATTTAAGAACCTTGAATGATATAAATATAGTTTTGAATGACTTATAACTAGTTTTGGAATGGCTTGCGTAATCCATATAGAATCTTACGTGAAAAAATTATAACTTGCGTGATTTTCAATTTAACACTTGAATGGTTTGGTACTAGTTTTGAATGGCCTGCAATTAGTTTTGAATGACTTGCGTAATATGTTTTGTACCGTGCGTGTATATTAATAAATGATATAACTTTTGTGATTTCATATTGATCGAGTTTTCGTCGTTGGATCAAAAACAAATTAATTGAAAAGACTTAAGTACCTATAACTAGTACGGGTAGTGGAAAGTGTAAAACTTTATACCTAAGAACTTGAAACACGAAACAGAAATACGAAAAAGAAAATATTTTTGGGCTTTTATTTAAAATGCAAGTTGAATTATACAAAGACAATTAAGAAAGTAATAATATTGATTATGGGTTTTAAAACTTATGAAAAAAATGCAATCACTTTCAAGATTCAAATTTAAAGATTCACACTTAATTTCATACGAATTGATTGGAAATCACATAGACATGATTTTGCAAAATCATTTGATTAATGTGATAATTATGAAACAATCTTTTAAGACTCGCTCGTTCACACAATTACCAAATCATTTATGCAAAGAATTCACATACATAACAAACTTCTCATGATGCAAAGAAGCCGAATGCGAATGAAAGCACATGAATACTTCAGCATAAACAAGTCATTTAAGTTTATACAAACTAGAAATTAGATTCTTATGTCAAAAGAACATAACCAAAGCATCAAGTCAAACTAAAACTAATGCTTCACTTACTAGAACTCTCCTCCCGAAAGTGATTATAAACAAATTGAATTAGTCGCTAATTAGCATGATTGGATCTTTAATGTTAGATTAGATGTTGTTGGAGCTTGATCACGAGTGAATTCGTGGTGAAAAGAATTCCAGAAATCGCCTTCAAAACGTTCAAAATTCGTAGGCGTGAAGGTTTTATTCGAAACCCTAGATTTATTTTTTAAATAATGCTGAAAAACAAATCTGGGAGCTGTTGGAAGCCTAACAGTGCACTGATCTATACGCTGGGTCATTTGGGTGCTCTGCATTGTGCTGGTCAGTGCATTGGTGTTAGAGTATTATACACTAGTAATGGAGCACTATGCGCTGAAACATTGTTTTTGGCTTTTTTACTCCCAATGGCTTCGGTTTCAGTTCCAAAAGCCTCCATGCTTCCACTAATCTTCCATCCACATGTTAACACGCCCAAATTATGATCTTTAAGCTCTAAAAACCTGCAACACAAACATGTCTCAAAGTAACCTCGTTTTATATTCACAAATATATAAAAACATGAAGTTAACTATGTTTAACATATATCAAACAAATAACACCCAATCACATATATTATTACGTAAAAGTTTTTGTCCGCTGCTTCATAATGACGCTTAAGTACTAAAATTACCTCATTACCCTTTTTTAGTAAAAGTGGTGAAATTATCACGTAACGATACCAAGCGCTGGTATTTTTAAACAGATGGTTCACATTGCTTCGTACGCTTTACACGTTTTTAACACTTTGATAGTAAGCGGCCCCTATATTTAAATATATATATATATATATATGTACATATATATTATAATAATAATTACTATTATAAGATTAATAAGAATAATAACAATAACATTTTTATTGTAAATAAAGAAAACAAGAAAGAAAATAAAAAAGAGAAACTGCTCCTTTGGGAGCAATAGGCATTTTATGGAGCTTATGGAATTGTTCTGGAATTACTTGTTTGTTGGACTGTATTTGTTGGATGGTATTTGTTGGATTTATGTTCGGGATTGTTTTGTACTTGTGCTTATTCATTCCTAAGTGAAACTTTGGATTATTTATGCATTTATGGTATGATGATTTGGGATTGACTACACTTGGCATGTGTTCCTATGTGCCGGGTGTCGTCATACCCGTTTACGGAGAAAACCTTTAGTGATTTTCTTAGACCTCCCAATGTATTATGACGATCCCGTCCATCTTATACTCATGTTTCCGCTACTAGCGGGGGTGTGACATAATCCCAACATGGAAGTACTGAAAAAACTTATATAAGCAAAAAATCTCAAATATTCATGATCATGAGACATATAATTATCACTATAAATCAGAACCAAAATTCCAACAGTAGTGATTAGTTAACATAATAGAAGTAAGTGGATAGATCAAGTATCCGAATTCTAAAGAAAGATCATTATTGATAATCCAAGACTATATATATTTGCGATCATCTTTTCATTAAATGTTATAGTTCCTTTGTTGTTAGCTTGGTGGATAAAAAGCATGACTCTTGCTTTCCCATTGGCTGTTTTTGCATTAATTGCTACTTCATCAATCTTATTGATTAGTGTACCATTTGTATTTGCTTCTCCTAATGGTTGGTCAAGTAACAAAAATGTTATATTCTCAGGTACATCATTATGGATTGGATTAGTCTTTCTGTTGAGTATCCTTAATTCCCTCATCTCTTAAACCTATTGTCCTAGATTCAAAGCCAAAATGACCCTCTGAATTATTCTTGGTTGTGAGACACATTCAGATTCATTTCCTAAAAATCTATGGGTTCACTTAAAAATTCGGTATTATACGTTACACTACCAGCTCAAAAATCAATGGGGTCAATTGACCCCGTACCCTAAAGCATAATTCCGCCCCCGCAGAAGTCCATATAGAAAAAAATGAAACTACTAAAAAAATTCGTGCCTAGACGTCAATACAAATAAGCGCGTCACAATAGCAAAAACTTCACGGTTAAAGATATTAACATTGATAAAAATTAGCACACATAAATTAGGATTTTAAAAAACATTATATTTTGAAAAGTTATAAGAGGAATAAGAAAGTAAACCTAAAAAAATAAAAAAACATAAATAAGCTTTTATTGGACTTATACGTTTGTGATTCGATTACTTGTATAATCCGGTGCAAAAAGTCGCTTTGAATAAAAGTTACGCTGAAACATAAATAAAAATAAGCACATCGCAACTAAGTATTCATAATTTTATAAAAAAGTTATAATTTAAAACTCATAAAAAACTAAAATATTGTGAATGTACAAAAAAACAAATTTATAAGTATAAGTTATAAAATGACATATAGCCATACTTAAGGGTGTAAAAAGAAAAAAAAAGATAAACCTTATGCTAAAAACCAAAAAAACCATACATGTAGCACTAGTAAATGATGCTTAAATGATTTTCAATCTGGTTTTAAAGGTCGAGTAATATCTATTTTCTGAACATGAAATATATGCAATTAAAACAATTAAAATAAAGAATTGGACCGGGATGTGTAGAAACCATAAAGGAAACGAATGTAGTGATTCAAAATCACGTGTAAAGTGGACTTTAAGTAATATTTATATTTATATCTATGTTTTTATACTTATTAATAAATGAATAACTTTTGTGTCACATGACACACTACAAAATTTTCGACAATTAGTAGCGACTTTTGTCGCCGCTATTAATGGCCAAAATCGTCGCTAAAAGTATTAGCGGCGACATGTCGTCGCTAATAAGTCTCTGCTATTAGTTTGTCGCTATTGACTAATTTTTCATCGCTAATAAGTCGCAGCTAATGATGTCGCCATTAATATAGTCATTTGCGGCGACAATGTCGCCGCTATTTGGTTAAATAAAAAAATTCATGGGAGACTTTCAGCAGCGACAAGTCGCCGCCAATGGTCACTTTTTTTTAAATATTTTTAAATTTTCAGGTTTTCAACCAATTAATACACATAAAAAAATAATCTAGATTTCCCAATAACACAAAATAAACTAGTGTTCATAAACGACATAAAATTTTCACACCTACATAAACAATATTAAGTAATCTAGTCATAAAACTAAACATAAGACTTAAACATAAGTAGGTTAAATATTGTTTAACTTAAACATAAGTAGATTAACCCTAATTCAATTACTTAAAAACAAACTTAACCTACTCATCAAATACGCTATTCATCCCCCTCATCCGAATCATCTTCTTCGCCTTGATTTGAAGTCTTTTACGAAGCAATAATCTATGTAAGTTGTGACATAAAATTTGGATTTTGAAAGATACTTGAAATTTGATCCTAGCTACAAAACAAAATACACATTATAAATTGCTATATTTTGACAAAGTATATATTAAGTCTATTTAAGCGATAAAGGGTCAAAATAACCTAAACACACTATGATATACTTAACACTTAAGTCATTTTGACCCGTTTAAACTCAAATCATGTCATTTTCATCCATTTTGACCCGTTTAAACTAAAACTTAGATAATTTAAGTTTATTTTAGCAATAAAGAGTCAAAATAATATAACCCACTATAATACACTTAACACATCAAACTTTAAGTTATTTTGAGCCGTTTAATCTCAAATCATACCACTTTCATTATTTTGACCCGTTTAAACAAAAACTTAGATAATTTAAGTATATTTTAGCCATGAATAGTCAAAATAACCTAAACCCACTATGATACACTTAACATTTAAGTCATTTTGACCCGTTTAAACTCAAATCGTGTATGATACACTATATCTCTCTTTCAGCAAACAATCCGCATATTACTTTAAGAAAGGTTTCAGATTTCTTTCAATCATGGTATGGTTTAATTTTGTTCACTTCCGTTTCCTTTGAATCATGATAACCCATTATATCCATAATGTACATTTTCCATTTGAGGGTGTGTTTGCTTTGGAAATTAGATTATGTTTAGGAAATTCTAATTTGGTAATGAAATCAACACACTAAAATTTGACTGATTTCAAATCTTTCTCACATTTACGACGAAGAAGAAACCATTTATAAAGGTAGCAATTGTATTCAATTAAAAGTCATAGTTTGGTCTTCAAATTTCTTGATATACTGGTATGTATCCGTTTTTGCGGTTTGCATCTTTGATGATGTCATTGTGATTATCATTATACATCATTTTAATTTGTGTTTTTGATGATTATAAGTGCTTTTTTGTTTGATTTGAACTCGGGCTTCGATTCTATAACTCAGCTTTCACAAGGTATCAAACTTCTTAAAATTTGATCTTTCATTATGTATCTTATTGCAGCGGATAATTTAAGGTTCTATCATATTGAATTTCAGCCATTAGATTAGGCTCTGATTAATCTGAACCGTTAAAAGTCTGCGGTTAAGAGGTGTTTGAAACCTGTTTTTACATCTCCGTTTAAAGTGGAGAAGTGGGACAGCGGTTACTCAATTTTTCGATCTAAACACCCACGTCCTCTACATTCTCGCATAATTCTGAGCGGTTGTGATGTCTGACTCCATGATGATGAAAAAAGAATTTCTGAGGTAGGGTTTGCCGAATCTACAACCCGATTTGGTAATCAACCCTCAGAAATTATCATCAATTGAATTTTGTTATCTACAATCTCAACGCCATGATTCATGCACCCTCATTATCACCGATTTCCTCCCTCCGGCTCTTGCTGCATCTTGCGCATGCGACGGCTCTCTCTTACGTTGTTATCAGGGGCGGATCTTTATAGGGGCCGGGGGGGCCGCCACCCCCCCTGTTTTTTTCGTCTGTAGTGTTAAATTTTAGTTCGGTGATGTAAATTTTTGGTCAGGTAGTGTAAATTTTTATATAAATATCAAGTTCACCCCCCCTAAAAAAAATTGATTTCACCCCCGCCCCCCTACGAGAAAATTCAAGCTCCGCCACTGGTTGTTATCATCAGCTTTTGCTTGGTCAACGACATCCGTTTAGCCTAATTGTTTTCATCCGCGCGCTTTGTGCTTTAAAATGTTTTTGTTTCTTCGTCCGATCAGACTTGAAGATGGAGTAGCGGTGATCTTCAATACGACATACTCTTCAAATTACCGCTTTCTTTGACTTTACTCGGCTTCCTCCGCCTCTAAGGAAAGTAGTGGAGTGCGGTGATCGATGCTGGAGAACTGAGGCAACCTACTTGCTGCTTTTACTTGGCCTTCAAAACTAGCATCGGTTTGGTCGACAACACTTACAGTTGAGTAGTTTTCTCTGACAACATATAATTTCCAATTTTCATCAACTTCTTATGCAATTATGGTTTATTCAATGTAGGTTCTTCAAATATATTGATCATCTGATATTGGGAAAACTTTAGGGCTTAATTTTTGCTATTACAGGCGTCTGTATTATGACATGCTTGCTTTAAAGGAGATGAAATTTATATACTGTTCGGCAACTAAGTCGGCTAGAAAGGTGGAAACAAGTTAGTACACACACTCCTTAGCTTTGATTGATTAGCATAATCAAGTGAGGAGTTCTAATATATTCTATTACAGGATGATTAAAGCAAACATTGATCATGCGATGGTAACTTTAACTTTGTTTCATGTCATTGACCATGCCGCCTCTATGTTGGTTAAAAAATGCTATAAGCTATAAATGTCTTTTAACTCGGTGTAAATTATTTAAATGCTCGATTGGTATAAAATCATTTGCAGGTGTAAGGAGATGATGTAGACGGTTCAACTAATTCCTTGGTCTTGATTTCTGTTGGTCTTGTTTTCATTAAATTTAATGTGATTTTGTTGCTTTTATAAGCTTATTCAAATTTCTTTGTTTACAAATTATATTGGTTTTGAAGGTTGCAGATCTTTTTTTAACTTTGTTTCAGTTCAATGATGAGTTTATTCAACTTTTTTTTTTTTTAATTTTTTTTTACCAATTAAACTGGTTTAGGATCCTACAAATCTTCGTTAGACTTTAACCACGGTATCTTGGCTTAAATCTGATTGGGTTCCTTGCTGGAACAACTAAAGCATTATAGAGCCCTTGGTAGTTGTGTTTACTGGTACACCTTTTTTACCAATTAAGGAGTATCGTCAAGGACGAAAACCGCATTGATTGCATTCCATGTAATGGAGATTCTTGGCCCAAATCACACCTCTCTCCTCTCTCACAACTTGCTTCAGGTCTCTACCTCATTCTTATCAACAAGTCTCATTTCAACGTTAATTTCATGATTAATAGTTCTTTCAACTATTAATTAGCTTCCTTGATTTTTTTTAAAAGATAACCCACCTACATTAATAGTTTTACGCATGTAGCGGCTTCACACAATCAAACAAATTTGTTCTAATCAATGCCGATGAAGTTGGAACTTGGAAGAGTATGTATGAATTCCTCATATGAATTTTTCTTTATCTGAAGTAGGTTCAAATCTTAAACTGCAAAGCTTTAACTATTGAACTTTAAACTCAAATTTGTTGCATCATTAGGAAGATTTACATGAATTCAGCTTGGAACAGGATATGTTGGAGTCCATGAGTGTTGATAGTCTAAAAACTTGCAAGAGGATCTGACAGTTTAATGCCAAAAAGATTTTAAAAGAAGCAACAAAACTAGCCTGTGAACACAATTAGCACAGGTGACTGGGCTCAACATTTCTACAAAATAGGTCATCTTCTTTCAAATTAATATATAGAGATAACCATGGTCATAAAATGTCAAGTGTCTTTTTATTTAATCTGGCCTAACTAGTCCTATTTTTGCCTTTAGATAAAGAGGCACATGAAAAACATACACCATGAAAGGAGAATGTTAGAGGGCAAGGTATTATATCTTTTAATAATACGTTAGCCTTTACTTACGTATTAGTCATTTATTTAAATAGTTAATACAACATAACCAATATTTCTTTCATTTTTGTTATTAGAAGCAAACTAAAATTAGTGTAGTTTAGCCATTTAAGTTGAGCAATCTTTCATTTCCTTCAGTTAAGTCCTATTCTACCATGTGGTTTGATGTTTATCATAAAACATGTGTTGAGTTATCTAGCAACCACGTTACTCATTTGTTCAAAGTCAAATCCGGTATTTTATAAGTAATCGAGAGTAAATCTATTTAAAACCCCAAAATTACCATTAATTTTTTTTTCAAGGTTTTCGAAGAATGATTAGAGAGATACAAATTATTCATAGACTATTTATGTAAAAAAGGTAGACTAGCCAAAATACAGGTTTTCCTTTTAAATACAGAATAATGATGGAGACATGCGTAGACTGTACCTAATCCATATTATCTAGAGGTTGATGTAATGATGTGTAGTCTTTTATTTTATTTTGAAACACTTACTAGATAATTGCTACTGCTACTATAAAAAAAAATAAAATCTAAAATGAAGGTTTGAAATATCTATACTTATTAATAAAAGAATAACTTTAGTGCCACGTGTCATTCTTTTAATCCTTTATTTTTTTTAATTTCCGCCTAAATATGTATCAGTTCTTAGTGTTAATATAGGTTCATTTGACTAAAATACAAGAGATATTTAGGAAATTTTGAAAATTTAACCCTAAATTAGAGCACATTTTTTTAAAAAAATTAAATCATACCCGATATTTTTTCTTTTTCAAACAATTTATCAACAAAAACTATAAAAATCTTTGTACTCTAATAAAATAGTATCTTGAGGTGAGACATTGGAAATCACCACATTCATCCTCACTTAATTTGTACCGCTTCTCTCTCTGATTAAATAATTAACTTAATTACCAATTATATTATTTAACTTTTTTTATAATAAAAATAGTTTTTTTAATAAATTTAAAAAAAGATCTTATTTATGTTATTTCTAAAAAATAATTTTATAAAATAAGAAATTTTATAAATCATCAAACTTTTTTAAATTAGTGCTTTTTAAAAGTAAATTTATATAAACAAAAAATAATTAAAATTAAAAATTATAATAATTTTTTCTAAAATTATATTTTTTAATACAGATTGTTTTGAAACAAAATATTTATTTTTTTTGAAAAAAAAAGTTTTATAACAAAAGTATAAAAAGTTGATATAATTATTTTATTACTTATTGTTCTTACTCATACGTAATTTCAATCAAATTTTATCATAGAATATCATTTTATACTTAATAAAATTTTATTATATTTAATATTTTAATTATTCAACCCGTGTAATACACGGGTTTACTAAAACTAGTAATATATATATTTCAATAATTATCCTCTTATTTTCTGACGTGGAATAAAACCTAGCTGCTAATTAATATGTTGTCAGCCTCTGGTTGTTTTTATTTCTAACACCATATGTTAGTCCTGAGTTATATTTGCTACCAAGTGTTTAGGTTTCTCTCCTTTTAACGCTAGAAAAACCTGAATTTGATGAATTGGATAGATTTGTTCTCATATGATTACATTTGTGTCTTTATAGTGCGGCATAGCTGTGTTGATACATGATCATTCAGTGAAGTGATGATGGGAGCATAAGCAGCGAGATACTCTAAACCAAAGCCTAAGGATGATCTTGCTGGAATAGATGGAGCCAGGAAGGGATTGAAATTGAAAATATAACAAACGTAGCCATAAGGGTATTAATTTTGGTGTTTACTTATGTTTTGGGTCATCTTACCCATGTTTAGGATCTTCAGTTTTGTTGTGTTTTCTAAATCCAGTTTCTTATATATAAATTCTACGTTTATGATTGAACCAAGAATGAGGAAGTAGGTGATGGAACTATATTAGTTATTATTTTGTTGTTATTTTAATGAAGTAGGTTTTTTTACTCAAAAGTTAAACTTATACTTTGATCCTCAACAATATTTTTTCATTTAGAATGTAAATAAAAATAGTTTTTGCCATTTTAACATTCAACTATCCGGCCAACGGACGGTTATAAAACTAGTTGTTGTATAATGCTAAGATATAACAAGTTTTGATGCAATAATTGTGAAACCATTATACATCATCTTCCATTGATACAGTAAGTTTCGATTAAATAATTTTGATACGTATTCTTTCTGTTTTTGTACACGTTCTTTTTATGAATTTAGTCTTTCATAGCAAGTCTATTGCTTATATTATTAAAAAATGTTGTAGTTTCACTGAAAGTTTATATACGATGGGCATCTGCCTATATGTTTGTTAATGTAAGAAATTGAAATGAATACTTTGTTGAAAAACGAATTTAGATTGCAGGATGAATGAAGTAATAATCAATTCATATTCATATGTGTAATCAAGTTTCGTAAATGGATGTGTCTGTATGTGCTTTATTGTAGCAAGTATCTCCTATTGGATTTATGTAAAAAAACATTAATGATCTCTCCATTAAGTCACTCACTTTTCCACTTTGTTCCCCAATCTTGGTTTATTATGAAACCTTTATTCGATGTGCCCAGTGCGATCTTTTCTTCTTTATATCACCTGTCAACAAAAACAAAAAAAATGTTTCATATTGTATATGTTTAAAAGCAGGTAGTAACTCCAAACGATCAACTTATGATCATAGACTTGAATACTAAAGTATAGTTAGAAGTGGAGAATAATAAGAAAGCAGAACCTTTGGTCAACAAGAAGGATTCCTTCCTTCTCTTCATCTTTGTCCTTGATTCTGTTAATTGTATGATTTGTATCAGATGGCTTAATGTTAATTTTAATTTCTTACAATGTAGGAGTCTTAACATTGATCTGGTGGAATACCTTCTTTGTCCTTCAAAATGCAAATAACCTTAGCTTATTTCAAACATATTTCAAATAAGTACTCATTTTATTTTCTTACTAAATTGGTTTTTCAATTTTAATGCCATGCAGTTTTTTTCTATGCAAACTCCATACAAGTACAGCATTCTCTATATGTTTTACATATGCGAAGCAAACATTAAAACATAGCTTACACTACGTAAATTATTATGCTAATGGATCAAAAAGCCATTGATATGCTGGCTCATAATTTTTAATAGATTTATCTTTATGTATAAAAAGTTTTCTTTGTTCAATTTTGTGTTTACTTTTTAGAACTTTCGATCTTTCAGTCTTCGTCATTGTGTTCTAACACTAATAAGATGTAAAAATCTTTGTTTCTTATTTGATACGTTGATAATAATTAATTCTAATTCAAAAGTTTAAGACTGTCTGCTAGATGCCTAGATAGATGGATACCGAGATGACATTTAGATGTTTTTGAGGATTATTATTTGATCTTAAGTAGATAAATAAAAGCTCTAATACATAGATTTAGAGGAAGAGGTGGATGTGATGTGTTTCTTTAGTTTAAACCTGTAATAATCATCTCATGGTGTTGAGTATTTCCGAATTATATTTATTTAATGAAAATTTTAAAATAAGATTACATAGTAAATTTTTGGTTTTTTTGGTGTTAAACTGACTATATTAACTTGTAAGTTATAAAGTTGCTATATGGTTTTGCAGATAACCATTTTAAAAGCACACATCGAAACATATATCATTTGGTTTCTATTTGTCAATCTCATGATATAGATGGGAGAAAAATGATTGTATTTCTATTTGTATTATATAATTATATAATGTGTGCATAAAATTTTCATTTAATTTATGTTATTTCCTTCTCACAAACAGATTAATGTAATCTAAAAAAATAAGTTTACTAGCGAAGTTGATTTACGCAAAGACTACTACGTAACGAAGTTGCAACTAATCAATTTGTGGAAACAATTGGATTTTCAAAATCTTAAGAAAACCTATTTGATTGAGATGATTTTAATGTACAAATATTAATTTACAATATAACATATATATATATATATATATATGTATATAAATTCTCATATCTTAGTTTTGATAGTCATTTCAGTAAGAGTATCTTCACAACAACTTTGATGGAAGTTTTCAATTACATGATGTTCTGAATGAGCTTACTATTCGATTTGCCGAACCATAATTCCTACTAAAAGTCGGTGTTCAAGAGATGTTGTTAAAAAACATTGATTTGAAAAGTGTTTTGTGCAATTGAACAAGACTACAAGTAATAGCTTTAGATTCTCATGTTATAAAAGCTAAAAATCATATTTAGAAGTAATATTAAAACCACGTACAATTTTTTTCTATAGTTGACTTCTCTTCAGACAGGATTCTTTTTAAGTTTCAAGAAATATAGTTTTGGCTAACGGTGTCTTTGACAATAACAATAAACAAGAGTTAATGTTAATCATTATTTAAAGTTGGTTTGTTTTTGAAACAACCAGTGTTCACGTATGATCAAATATATGTTGCGTTACCTCGAGTTAAAGTAGACAACAATTAAAATTATTAAGATTATATATAGAAGGTAAAATCACCAACAAAACATCATTATTGGTTTATCACTTAAAGTTATTGTTTATAAGTTCATTTTATTCCACATAATACACCATTCAAAGTTGTAAGTATTGATAAAGAAAACATACTAATATTAGGTATAGATAATATTAAAAATTAAACATAAAAATCAATATGCAAAGACTTATACATCTATTTAATAAATATTATTTTTTATTGATTCAACACGTGTATTACATGAGTTTTTAGTCTAGTACAAAATATAAAAAGAAGCTATGCAAGACTGACTTGTACATTATGTATATGTGAAGATCAGTTTGTCTTTTAAAGTATACATAACTAGTTTTATATATATACGGTGGCCGAGTACTTTAACGTCATAATATAATCACTATATTGAATAACATTCTAGTTAAAATCCACTTTGTTTAAGATCAAAATAAAACTCGTGTCAATAAATGACGGACTACCATAACACAACTATCAAGTAACAATAAGTAATTATTAAACAACTTAAACATAACAAAGTAAATACTTGGGTAAGATGAAGATGTAAATTAACATGCATGTATTGATGCTTGAATGCAATTTGTTAAATGTCCAAGGTAGCCTTTTAACTTCGACCGGCTCAAAACGATTTAGTAAGAACCGGACCGGCCACCTAGCCGATCCCCGGTCGGATCGGTTGGACCGGCCGGTACAATCCGGTCCCAACATCAATGGTTACTTGCGACTGGGGATAAGAAGGGTAATAGAAGAACAGACGATGTTTGAGAATTGAGAACCACAATCCAAGTCCAGCCTGAAACATGAAGTTTAGTATAATGAAAGGAAAAAAAAAAAAGAAAGATTGAAGCTTGAATTGATGCTCACCAGGGGATATGTTCTCTCAAGTAAGGATCACTTGGGCTGATGCAAATCGAAAGAAGTCGAAGAGCAGTTAACCGTCGTTAGATGTAAATCGAAAAGGAGAAAGGGAGACAAAGATGGGAGGCAAAAGGTCTCTGAATGTTAGAATGTGATGAGTGATGGTTTTCACGTTCTCCATCCGCTCTCACACACATCCATGATATTGGTCTGGGCTTAAAATAATCTGCATTTATAACAATTTTATTTTTTTATTAGTTAAAATCTAATAATATGTTTATATGATGTTATTGTATTTATAACAATCTAATAATAACTTCACATTAATCATAATTCAATGTTCTACATTTGATATGTGATTATATTCGAACGCTATTAACGTATTCATTTTAATTGATATCCACGGTCTATCAAATGCCATATGTTCATAATAGTATTATGCCGTATAATAATGAATCCTTAAAGCATGTGTAGATATACATGAGAATTCGAGCGACTATGTCATTGAACTCACCAAAATCAATATAACCTAAAAACTATCATTGTGACGTTCTCGTATACGCTTGAAATCGAAGTGCGGCAAAGAGCCGGTCTAGTTCACTAGTCTTATGTACATAATACGTTCATTACCATACCAAGCACAAACTACTTCAAGCGTGCTAATCTCCCTCAAAAAATATTGCCATAGTGCTAGGCTCCCTAAAAGTACTATTGTATAACAACTTTTCTTATAATATTTATAGAATTAATAACTTTATTTACTAAAATCATTAAGTTAATCGTTGATTAGAAGTACTAGAATTTATAGTTGATAAGAGTATAATCATCCACAGCAATGCTCATCTATATGAATTATGTGTATAAATATGGACGATGAAGTCTAAAAGTATTGGCCAGAAGATGACTGTCAAAAATTATAACAAGTTATATTGAGAAGGTAGCCGGCGATCCACCCAACTTGACAAATATTTTATTCATTAGTACTGGATATATGTGAATAAGATTTATAGTTTTAATTAAAAAATTAGGTATTGATATTGTTTGTGGTCAAAGCGAATCGTAGAAAATTCCAACTTTTGTACTGATGTGGAAAATAATATATTGTCACGAGTCCATTATTTCCATTCCAAACCGGCTGGCTGGCTCGCTTCTAATGTAGACATATGTGTTTTCTTTTGCCCAAGGGTGCTACTACATATATACACTGCACCGGCCTTGTATATTCGATCCATATAGCTTATCATCAAGCAATTAAACGTACGTACGTGTAGCTAGAATGAAGTTCATGAGTAGCCTCCAGTGCTTGATGGGGGGGAACGTGATGCAATTCCAAGAATCCTCCTCTGTACATGTACAATCATCCCTAGATAATCATAACGATGATAAAATGAGGAATGCCACAAAGAAGAAGAAGAAGAAGAAGACAAAGAAAAAGAAGGATCGGAAAGTCATCAAGGTGTTCAAACCAGACGGTGAAATTAATCTGTACCACAAGCCCATCATGGTGTCGGAGGTGATGACGGAGGAGTGCATGGTTTGCAGATCAGATTCATTTTTCATAGGACAGAAGATTCCGCCACTCGCCCAACACGACCGCCTCCAGCCTGGCCACACCTACTTTCTTCTCCCAGCTCACCTCTTCCACTCCGTTCTCTCCTTTGTTACTATTGCCTCCTTTACTAGTGCAGCCGCTGCTTCTTCTTCTTCTTCTTCTTCTTCTTCTTCTTCTTCTGCTTCTTCATCTTCTTCTAAAGAACAAGACATAATTAATGCTGCTGATGCCAACATGAAGATGAAGGCTGCGTTTCTCAAGAAGGCAGCAGCAAGCTCGTGCCCTCCCTTTGATATCCAAAAGACCCCTTCAGGGACTCTCAGGATTCGAGTATCAGAGCTATTCATATCACAACTGATGATGGAACAAGCTGCTGCGGCTGCTGCTGCTGGTAGTACTGACGATCATGGCCAGGAGTTGATGGATCTAAATGCTTCTACTGATCATTTACTGTGCACGACCCCTCAGTTGCATAGGGAGTATAAGCAGCTGGTGGTTGGATCCCGGAGGGGATGGAAACCAAAGCTAGAGATGATCAGAGAGGCTCCTCTTAAAGGCAAGAGGAAGGTCAAAATGCTACTCTCTTCCTCCATCAATCGCATGAAGAGAAAAATGAAAAACAATACCAAAACTCAAATATCATCCGCTGCTTCTTCTTCTTCTTCTTCCTCTTCTTCTGTGAAGAAGAGGAAAAAGAAGATGAAGACCAAGAAGCCAGCAGTTGTCTCTTCTGCTTCTCGATCTAAAAGTTAACAAGCTTTCCAAGACCACATAATTAGCCTACTCCAGTACTTGATACATGGAAATACACGTAAACGTTAATTAGCTGGTTGTTTTTTCTTTACCACTCTTACTTTTTGTACATTCTTTGTTGTTAGTAGACAAATTATCGCTATAATCTTGAAAGGCGTAATCATACTAGAACGAATGTATTACAATATTGTTGTTCAATTCTAGTAGATTAAAACGTTGTGCCTATAATTATATGTCTTAGTTATATTCTTGAAATTTTGTGCGCTCATCATAAGATCCATCTATTACACCTTTGTATGCATGTTATACGCAGCAAAACAAGAAAAAAACTAAAATAAAAAATACTGTTAGAATAGTATATTTATCATGTACTCAAATATAACCGTTACTACTTAGTTAGTCAAACCAATTAAATATAGAGCTTTGTATTTTTTTTAAGGGTTTGGAAAGGGATCAATATAATGCTTTGATGAAATCAGTCTAGCCATCAGATAAAAAAAAATATCCTCCCCGTTTATTTGATACTTACTCTTATTTTTAATTTGCTGGCTTAACATAATGGAAGTCACAAAAGGAGTATGTAACATATACAAGATGATAAACATGCATTATATATATGCAATAGTTAAAGACCATAGACGGTATCAAACTCCCAAAGAGAAAAGACAAGGTATTAGTCAAAATTAGATGGCTAGAATATCCATCCTTGTCACCACACGTACAAAAATCAAATTCGTATTCATGCGTCTGCCTTTTGGGACCAGTTTCAAATTTGGCTTTTTGCTTCCTGTGACAATCATAGGTTTGGTGTTCAAAACTGGATGGCCCGGTAGGTAGGAGAAGATGACAAGAAGAGAAAAAATTTTAGACTAAAATAACTTGAAGGATTTACTACTTGGTTTTTATCATCTTAAATAGTTTTTATGATTCATCTTTTCTTTTGCACTACTAGAAAATATGGGGTTTCGCTACGCAACTCTTTGTGTCGCAATTTGCTACACATTTACAACAAGATTGCAAAGCAAACACAATTCCTTAAGTTTCCTATGAATTTTGCTACGAAATTGCGGCAGAACAAAAAATCATAACGATTTCGTCACAAAAGTGTAGCAAAACTTAATTTCCTTAAACATATCCATACATAAACAATAGTAACTAAAATAAAATTATACATTAATAAAAAATATTTATATATTGTGACACATTTGCTACGCATAGTAAAAAATACAAGTTTCGTTGCTAATGTGTCGTACCACTACAAAATTTTTGACCATTATCGGCGACAGATGTCGCCACTATTAGCCCCCATTGTCGCCGCTAATACTTTTAGCGGCGACTTGTAGCCGCTAATACTTTTAGCGGCGACTTGTAGCCGCTAATGGGTCGCCGCTAATTACCAATAATTCGCCGCTTATGGTGTCACCGCTAAACACTTAAACCCTAAGCCCACAAAACAACTGAGCCATCATATGAAAAAAAGAAAATTAAAATAGAAAAACCCAAATAATGACAACAAATTCAAGAGCCCAAAATAGGCCAAAACTACATTATTCACTAATAAAATTAAAGCAGACTATAATCTAAGCTTAGGACTACTAATAAAGCGCATTAAAACAAATGCGGGTGACATAAAACAAATACTTTTGTTGTTTTGAAGAAATGTGTCCAAGTATTACACACCTGCATTAGTTAATGTGGATGTGTTAATACAAATGCGGCTGAAGAAATCAACAAGTGCTTATAAAGTTATTTTGTACTTATTTATTTCATATCATGTATTAGGGTAGTTAAGTAAATGTACAGGTTATTGTATGAGTCCTATATAATAGATAAACTTTTTACACTTTTTGTAATCAGGGTGGAAGAATTTTTTAGAACATCAATGAGACTTGGTCGATCATCACTTTTGGGGACTTTAACACTGCACTTCGGAAGGGAATCCAAATTTATATCATCCAAATTATTATGGGGGTATAAATCAAAAGTTCTACTATTGTTTGCTTGACCCATACCACTTGGAACATCGCCAATCGAATCAACGGCCATAAAAGAGTTTGACTTATTCCATAGATCCTCAAATATATTTTGTGATACTACAGGACCTCCATTATGGCTCCTAGAAATAACACAGAGTCTTTGGGTTCATGAGTCTTTTTGTTGGAACTGTTATTAGCCGCCGTAGTAACACTACAACGACGATGACTACGAAAACCACACCAACAAAAACCACCATGATAATAACAACTAAAACAACAATTATAACAACAACAATAACGACAATGGAAACATCAACAACAACAACAACTACGACAACGAAAACAACATCGACAAAGATGACAACAATAACAATAACGACAACGACAACGACGATGACAACAATAACAACAACGACGACAACCATAACAATGAGAACCATAACAATGACAATGACAATAACAATGACGATGATGATAAAAGCAAGAACGACAATGACAACGACAACCATGATAACGACATCCACCACAATAAGGACAACCACAACCTCAACTGGCACAACAACGAAAACGACAACGACGACAACCACAATGACAACAATAACAATGACGAAAACCACAATGACGATAACAACTACGATGAAGACTACGGAAACCACACCAACGATGACAACCACAACGTCAGATACCATAACGACAACGACAACGACTACAACAACCACAACAACGATATCCACCAAAACGAGACAACCACAACATTAACCACCACAACGATGACAACAAAAACAATAACGATGGCAACAATAACACCAACAATGACAACGAGAACAATATCAAGAACAACCATGACGATAATGACAACTACATCGACAACGACAATAATGACAACGACAACTATAACTACAAAAATGACAACGACAACAACAACGAAGACTACGAAAACCATGACGACAAGAAGCATGATCATGACAACACCATAATGAGGACAACCACCATGATGACAACCACAACGTCGCCACTAGCATCGACAATAACAAGCATGATCATGACAACCATAATGAGGACAACCATACTGACGACAACCACAATGTCGACACTAACATCGATGACGACAAGCATGATCATGACAACCATAACGAACACAACCACCATGACAAAACCACAACGAAAATAATGACAACGACAACTATGACGACAACAACAACAACTACAAAAATAACAACGACAACAGCAACGACGACTACTAGAACCATGACGACAACAAGCACGATCATGACAACCATAACGAGGACAACCACCACAATGACAACAACCACAAAGTCAACTACCATAACGACGACAACCACAAGGATGACGACAACGACTACGCCAACCCCAACAATGACAACAACCACAATGATGACAACCACAATGACGATGACAATATCAACAACGACAACAATAACGACAACATCAACGATGACAATAACGACAATAGGAACAACATCAAGGGCCACCTTGACAATGACAATTACATCGACAAAGACAACAACAACAACAACAACAACAAAAATAATGAACGACAACAGCAATGACATCGACAACGATGATGAAAATGATAACAACAACAACAACAACAACAAAACTAACAACCACATATACAATCTCCATGACAAAAATAACGACAACAACAACAACAAAAACAACAACGACGACGATGACAACAACAATGACGACGATGACAACAACAACGATGAAGAGGACAACCACGACAACGACAAAAACAAACAACCATGAATCCCAAAACCACACCAACGAAAACCGCCAATATGATAACAACTACAATGTCGACTATCAAAATGAATATAGCAATAATGAAGACATCAATGACTACGGCAACCACAACAACAATTACCACAACAATGATCTCAACAACAACCACAACGAAGACAACTAGCAATATGACGACAACCTTGATAACGACATCCACAACGACGATAACATAAAAGACAACTACAATGACGACAACAACTACGAAAACCACACCAACGAAAAACACCAAAATGTAGACGACCATATCGACGACAATGACAACGACTTCGACAATCGTAACAACGTCAACTACCACTATGACGTCAATAACAAAAACAATGTTAACCACGACGACGACAACCAAAAAACGATGAAAAGAACGACAACGATGACGAAAACAACAACAATAACAACAACAAAAACAACAACCATGATGACAACAACATCATCAAAGACAACATCAATGACATTAACACGATCGATACAACAATGACGATGACGACGACAACGCGAACGTCGACAATAACAACAAGGCCAACAAAGACGAAGACGATAATCATAAAGACAATGACAACAACAAAAACTACGATGAAAACAAAAATAATGACAACATAAACAACAACAACAACAACCACCACGAAGAAAACAACATCAACAATAACAATGACAATGACATCGAACACCTTGATGATAACGTTGACAACGATAGCCTTGACAACGAATACCTTGATATATCGACAACCACAACAACGACATCCACAAGGATGAAAACAATACCAATGATGACAATAACGGAATCCACACCAACGACGACAACCACAACATTGACTACCATAAAGACGACAACCACAATAACGACATCTGCCCCAATGACAACAACCACAATGTGAACTACCAAAATGAGGACAACAACAAAGTCGACTACCAAACGAAGACATTCACAATGACAACAACGACCATGATAACAAAAACAATGATAACAACAATGATTATAACCACAACAACGATAACAACAATGATGACAACAACAACAACAACAGCGATGCTAACAACAATAACGACGAAGACAACCACGATGAAGACCGGCACTACAATGACAACCACGACGACGACAACCACAACGTCGGCAATAGACGAAAACAATGACGATGACGACTACGAAAACCTCACCAACGATGACAACCACAATGTCGACTACCAAATCGAGGACAACCATAACAACTACGAAAACTACCACAATGACGACAACCACATCGTCAACTACCATGATGAAGACAACCACAACAACAAAATCAATGACAACAACGAAAATGAAAAAACGACGAAGACAACCAGGATGACAACAACAACAACGACAATAACAACAATGAAAAACAACAACAACCACAATGACAATGAAAATGACAACTACATCGACAAACGACCAAAACAATAACATCAACAACAACGCGAAAAGTAATCGGCAACGACGACAACAACAACAATGACAACGATGACAACAACAACCACGAAAACGACAACCACAACGATGGGAACAACAAAGACGATAGTAATGGCAACGGATGTGAAAACCACACCAACGAAGACAACCACAATGTCGACTACCATATTGACTACAACCATAACGATAACGACAACAACAAGAATGAAAACAACCACGTCAATGATAAAAAGACAACAACCATGAAAACAACAACATCGACAACAATGACAACGACAACGAAAACAAAAACAACAACCATGACAACGACAGCAACCACGACAACAACCACGACAGAACAACCATGACAACGACAACAACCACGCAGCAACAACTAGAACGACAACAAAAACAACAACAATAACAACAACAAAGACGACAACAACAATGGCGACAACAACCAAGACGACAACGACAACGACTACGGCAATGAAAACGACAACGAAAACGACAACGACAACAACAACAACAACGACAACAACAACAAAAAGAAAAACAGCAATTACAGAAACAACCACGACAACAACAACGACGACGACAACTACAACGACGACAACGGAAACAACGTCGGTGATGACAACAACCACAACAACAAAAACAACAACAACAGCAAAAACAACAACAACGACAACAACAACAATGACAACGACAATGACAATGACCATAACCATGAAAACAATGAGAACAATCATGACAACAACCACGACAGCAACCACGACAACAACAACGCCAACAACAACAACAAGAACAACAACAATAACGACAACCACAACCACAACAAAAACAACTACAATAATAACAACAACAGCGACAACGACAACAACAACAACAATGACAATGATAACGACAACAACAACAACGAAAACAACAACAATGAAGATGAAAAGAACGACGACAAGAACTACAACGATGACAAAGACGACGACAAAGACAATAATGACAACGATGAAAACAACAACAACCACAACAACTATAACAAAAACAACAACGACAACGACAATGACAACAACAACGACAACGTCAACAACACGAATAATAATTTAATAACATCAACAACGAAAACAAGGATAACCACAATGACAACAACTATAACAATTACTACTACTACTACAACGACAATGACAACCAAAACAACCACAATGACAACAACAACAACCACAACGACAACAATAACAACTACAAAAATAACAACAACTACTACTACAACAACAACGACAACAACAACAACAACAATGACAATGATAACGACAAAAACAACAACAGAACAACAATGATGAAGACAAGAACGACGACAACAACTACAACGATGACAAAGACGACGACAACGACAATAATGACGACGATGAAAACAACAACAATAAAAACAACAACAACAACGACAATGACAACAACAACGACAACGCCAACAAAAACAATAACAACAACGACAACAAGGATAACCACAATGACAACAACTACAACAATAACAACAATAACTACTACTAATACAACGACAACGACAACCAAAACAACGACAATGACAACAACAACAACAACAACCACAACGACAAAGACAACAAAAACAACGATGACAACGACAACGACAATGACAACAACCACAATAACCATGACAACAATAATAACCATGACAATAACGACAACAACAACAACGAAACAATAACAATAACAAAAAAAATAACGTCAACAACCACGACAATAAAAACCAAGACAATGACAACAACAACGACAATAACCACAACAGCAACGACGAAAACAACAACAACGACGACCACGACGACAACAGCAACAACTACAACAAAAAAAAAAAAAAAAAACAACAGCAACAACTACAACAACAACAACAACGACGACGACAACAAACATGACGACGACAACCATGATAACAATGACGACGATGAGGACAAAAACGACGAAAACAACAACAACAACTACAAAAACAACGACGAAAACAAGAACATCGACAATGACAAAGACAACAACAGCGACAACAAGCAAGACGACAACAACGACGACGAAAACAACGACGACGACAACTAAAACGACGATGATTACAATAACAACGAAAACAACAACAACAACCACAATAACAAGAACAACAAAAACAACGACAACAACAACAACAACCACAATGAAAACAACAACAACGACCGCAACAGCCACGACGACAACAACATCGACGACAATAACTACAACGACAACGAGGACGACAAGAATGACGACGAAAACAAAGATGAAGACAACTACAACGGGAATGACAACAAAAACAACAACAAGAACCATAACAACAACAACGATAACGACAACAAAAACAATGACAACAACAAAGACGACAACAACAACAACAACAACAACAACAACATCGACGACAAGAACGATGATGACGATAACAATGAAAACAACGACGACGATCACAAAAACGACAACAACCACAACAACAATGACAACGAGAATGTCCTAAACCATGCCAACAACGACAACAACCCTGACAACCACCACGACAACAACAACAATGACCACAACAACAATAACAACAACGATGACAACCATAACGACAAAAACTACAACAACAAATACTAATACAACGACAAAAACGACAACTAAAACTACAACAACAATAACAACAAAAACAACAATTACAACAACTACTACTACAATGCCAGCGACGAGTACGGCAACGATAATAAGAATAACGACAACCATGAAAACAAAGACAACAACCATGACAACAACAATGACAACAACAATGACGACAAACATAACGACAATAATCACTACAACAACTACTATTACAACAATAACGACGACAACAACTACAACCACAACAACAACAATAACAACAACAACAACAACAACTACAATGACAGCGACAACGACAATGACAATAACAACAACGACAACCAGGACCATGACGACAACAGCCACGATAACAACAACGACCACAACCACGACAACGGCAACAACCATGACAACAAAAACGACCACAACCACATTAACAAAAACAATGATAAAACCCACAAAAACAACAACCACGATAACAACAACAACATCAACAACGATGACAACAACAAGAACAACAACCACAACCATGACAAAAAAACGACAACAACAACAATAACAACCATGACAACAACAACGACCACAAAACGATAACGACAACAACAAGAAAGACAACAAGGACAACCACAATGGAAACAACTACAACAATAACAACTACTACAAAAACCACAACAACTGCTACTACTAAAATGATTGCTACAACAACAAAAACAAGAATAATAACGAAAATGACAATGACAACAACAACAATAAGAATGAAAACAACAACGAAGACAACAACCATGTCAACAACGACAACAACCACGAATAACAACGTCCACAACCAGGACAACCACGACAATAATGACAACGAGAACAACAACAAGGACAACAAAAACAACAACGAAAGAACTACAACAACAACAAAAATAACGCAACAACCACGACAATAACGACAACAACCAAAACAACAACAACTAAGATAACGACAACAACCACAACTACAAGGATGAAAACGACAACAATCACGATGAAAACAACCACAACGACAACAATTACGACCACAACTAAAATTACAACGATGACGACAACAACAACGAGCACAACAACCACAACAACAACCACGACAACAACAACAATAAAAACAACAACGACAACGACAACGAAAACAACAACAACGAAGACAGCAACTATGAAGACAACGACGGCGACAACAAAAACAACGAAAACCACGACAACAATGATGATGATGATAAAAACGACAAAAACAGTAATATCAACCACAACAAGAACAACGACAACAAAAACATCAACAATGACAATGACAACGACAACTACATCTACAACAACCACAACAACAACAACGACCACAACAGCCATGACAACAACAGCGATGAAGATAACAACAACAACTACAACAACAACAACAACAACAAGAACAACAAAAACAACAACAACTACTACAGTGACAGCGACAACGATCACGATAATAACAACAACGACAAGTAGGACAATAACAACAACAACCGCGACAACAACAACGACTACAACCACGACAACGACAACAACCATGCAACAACAACGACTACAACTACAACAACAACAACAACAACGACAACAACAAAGACCATAACCACGACAACGATAACAATGATGACAACAATGAAAAGAACAACCACGACAACGACAACAACAATAACAACCACAATAGCAACAACGACAACAAAACAACAACAACTACATCTACAACAACCACAACGACAACAAGAACGACCACAACCACGTTAACAATAA